>JAGDQP010076012.1:0-10103 GCA_022664845.1 Lepisma saccharinum
CCTGGGCATATTTCGACATATATACGTTTGTTGGCCATATTGGATTCAAGGTAGCGACTTTTTTTTTTTAATTTCGTAATTTTCTCGCAACCTACTCTTGATGGTACACATTTACGTCAAATTTCGTTTATTTAGCTCCAGCGGTTCGGCCTGGGTGTTCTACTGTTCTTTATATATATATATAAATCACAGCCATATTCAATCCACTAGTGGATGAGGCCTCTCCCCGAAGGGAGGAGTTGGTCTACTGCTCCCACGCTGACCAGACGGGTTGGGAGAGGAGAGCCGAAGCTCTCACTCTGATCGCCACTGTCTTTTATTCACAGCAGCTCCCCCATTGTCCTCACGATGCTGGGTCAACACCGAAATATTTGAGCCCCCATCGGGAATTGAACCCGGGACCGCTCGCATTGAAGTCGAGCGCGCTACCGACTAGGCTACGCATTATTTGTCCGCCATATTGGATTGAAGATGACGATTTTCTCCAAATTTTGTAATTTTCCCGTAATCTACTCTTGATGATACAGTACATCAACATATCAAATTTCGTTTGTCTAGCTTCAGTGGTTTGGAATTGCACTGGGCATACTTTACATATATAGTTGCTTTCCCGCAATTTTTGATTCAAAATGGCGGCACGAGCGGCTGTCCCCTAATCCAAGTTTACAAATTTAGCATTATAGTTAGAGCTCTGAAGTGTACAATTGTGCCAAATTTTAAAACTTCTCAACCGTTTGCACCCCAAAAGTACCTACTGACTGGACTATATGGGGACGTCATGTAATATCCGGACAGATAGCGGATAATTTTCGGATGTCGGCTAATATCCGGATAACGGGTAATATTCGGATGACGGATAAAATCCGAATGGTTAAATGGATACCGGATAATTTGTCATCTGGTTGTCCGGAAATTTTGGCTATCCCAAGAAAACAGCATAGAGACATACTGTTGGATTTGGCTCGATTTTGCTCGTTTTAGCTCGACTCGACTCGAAACTCGAGTGAATTTCGAGTCGAGTTTCGAGTCGAGTTGGACAATATTTGTCGAGTCGAGTTGCCGAGTCGAGTTGAAAGATTTCTCTTACGAGTCGAGTCGAGTTTAGCGAAAACTCGACTCGAACTCGCTCGAATCCATCCCTATATACCAGAGCTGCCAGAGCTTGTACCTAGCGGATGAATTCAAAATCACGTTCTAAAAAAAAACACACATTAGTTTTAACGCAGCAAGAAATGGGGAAGCGTGCTAAGTCTATCTATTATGAGGTCTATGCTACTATAGTAATGACTGCAATTTGCTATTTCATTGAATTATGTACAAATCCTCAAATATTGTGAAGTGAGTATATACCCTTCGAACAGACTTATCCTCACCCAAAATTTAACTTTGATAAACTCTGGTAAACTTTATTTTTATATGGGCCAGTCTAGTAACTTTGGACTTCGGCTAGTCACGATTCGCCCTTTAGCCATTAAAATTCACACCCATGCCGGGACTCGAACTCTTGATCTTCGAGTCGTTGGCCTACCGCCGTAAACCGCATGGCTACCCGGCCGGCTATTTAACTTTTAACTTGCAAAAAGTTATCTTAATTATTGAAGTTGTTTTCTAAATTTTAAGTCTATTACCTGCCTTAGCATATTTGTTGCAATCTAGCTATTTACATTCACGGAAGACATTGCGTTAGGATGCAGTTTATTGACATACCTCGATTAAAGTCGTTTTGCAATTCTTGAACCTTGATTTAAGCTATCTGGGCAAAATCGATCACATACATCGTTCTACGTCGAACTTCGTTTGCCAAGATATTCCGATAAATAACGATGATCAAGCGGAAAGTTCATTTTTCAAGCTGGCGGCCGGAAATAACCAAAACCCATCAAATCCATTGGCCTTAATCAAACATTTTTTAATCAAAAGATTCCAAGAAACAATGCAAAGATCAAGAACATTAATGCCGGAAGTGATCAAAATACATACAAATCAGTCAAATACATTCTTCTGTTTCGAACTTCGTTTGTTTGCTCAAGATATTCCATGAAATAGCGAATGTACAACAGAAAGTTCATTTTTCAACGTGGCTGTGGAAAGTGGCCAAAATGCATGAAAACCAGTAAAGTACAACGGTCGAAGTCGAATTATATTTGATCAAAATATTCTAAGAAATAGCGAAAAGTTAATTTTTTAACATAGTGGCGGAATGCGGACAAAATACAAGAAAACCATTAGAGTACATTTTTATTTTAAAAATAAAATAAAGCCCATCCCAGAGTTGGAGCTCTTGATTTTTTTCAACTTTGTAAGCCTTACTTTTTTTTTTCACGTTGCAGAAGTCAAATGAAGCAATCATTTCTGGAATCATTTGCCCATCCCTAACAGAGATACATATATTCAAATATATACAAACTTTTCGTGTCATGGATTTGGATACATAGCCCATCTTGAAAAGTATGGGGTTTCAATCTAAAATAGTGGAAATTAGCGAATTGGACCAAGAATTTGGGTTCTATACTGCTGTAGCCAGTGATGGCGATAAAGCCCCCGCAAGCCTCGCCGCGCGAGGGTGTAACAGATTTATTCTTCATTTGTAATGTGAATGTGTGTATGCGAGCCGTAATGATTTTTTTAAAAAAGGAATATATATATATATATAATAATTCATACATGTAGTGTTCATATTGTAACAATCAAAGCCAGATCATTTCCTATTCTGATGGTAATTCCTCCGCTCATTTGTTCAGTGTCCTCCGCTTACTAACAATGTAATCTAACAAAAGTCCCATTTTTTTTTTCTAAGTTCTCTCATGCCTAGTTACACAAAACTTTTTCATCCTCATCCAGGGATTAAATCTACACGTTATAGATAAAATATTTATAGAGAATGAAGACAATTTTAATATTTCCCTTTCTTCCGTGCCACCTGGTGTTAGTCCAGTCGAAGTAAGAATGAAGTAATGTTAGTAAGCCATGCGCAATATCTCTTTTGATCTATTGTGGGCCAATAAACTGAAGTATCAGATACCGAACTCGCATTCCATACTTTTTTTTCATTTTTATAATGCAATGCAGAAACAATTATTGCTTTTAATCAATTCTTAGTTCTGTTGGACTGACACAATTTCACGCAACAAATCCACGATCCGGAAATAGGAATCTACTATTAAATCGCTGAACAAAACGTTTACCAAATATGGAAACAATCGCACGAATATACTAGGAGATACGAGGTAGTGGTCACGAACCCTACTGCCGGCTATCAACCCGAACACGTGGTTACAAAAAAAGGTGAAAATAGGAATATTCAAATAATTCCTTCTAATATCAACGTAAGATAGATCAAAAAGATAATAGCAAAACTTTAACAACAATATTACCGCGACATACCATACGATGGTAATAGATTCATACGATACCAAATTCTCGACGTTACAAAGGAATCTATACTCAAGTTCATCCAAACACGATTTCCTTAAACCCAATTGAAGCAATACTTTTCCCGACGAATATTTACTACATGTAAAACATACTTCATTCGAATAAACTATCTCACTCATACACGAAGAAGTCACATAATCCGACGAAATTGAAACTGGTGAAAATTCACACTTACCAAAATATACGCGAAATTGAAGATTCTCAGGAATTATTAACAACGAATACGAACTCAAAATACGACGATCTAGAAATTCCACAAGGATGGCAATCAGGAATCCATAGATACTTGTAGACTTCATATATGTAGATACGCTGTACTCTATTACGTAATCAGTATCTAATTTCTATCTCAATATCGAACACACCAATCAATTATCTAGTTGTTTTCCCCTGATGGTTTCACAAGCAATTATAAGAACTCGTGGTCACTCAAGTCGACACGTACAATTGCTAGTTACATTTTTTGCCGTTAGGCGGCTCTATCATACATCAGTGTTTCAACTCAGGTTTCATACATCTTCACAAAACATAAATCAAAAATCACTAAAACAATAATAAAAATAACTAGAACACTTTCTGGAGGAATAAAGGGTAGGGTAACTACAAAATGTTCGCTACACGCCCAACGCGAAACTAAGGCCCGGGTTTGTCCACCGGGGCCTAGCTAAAAGAAACATCCCCGATTGCACCCCATTACGTAATAATGCAGAACAGGTCATAACTCCGTGCCTATACGCCGCGTCAGGGGTCGAGACAGGGAGACAAATGGGGATGGCCCACCCCAAATTCCACGGAGAACATTTTTTGTTCGCTGATGTCCTTCAGACACGCGAAGTGGATTTGGTGCAAAGATTGCAAAGAGGTGGGGTGGTATGAGGGTCCCTAAATAATAATAATAAAAAAAAATGTGTACACCGAAACAACGTCGCGTAGAGAATTTGTATTTGGTGACAATAGAGCGCACTTTGGAACAGCGCTAGGCTGTGAAATTCTGTGTTAAATTGAAATAAAAAACTTTACGGAGACTTTAACCTTGCTACGGGAGGCTTCCCACGAGGAAGTGATGCCCGGACGCAAGTTTACACATGGCACACGGCGTTCAAAGCAGGACGGGAGGTGGTCGAGGACGAACAACACTCAGGGAGGCCGTCCACATCGAACAAGGAGGACAATGTGGCCCGTGTGAAAGCTCTTTTAGACAAAGACACGCGTTTAAGTCTCCAGAGGAGGTGGGACTGGCGAAAACGCAAGTTTTTAAAATTGTTTCCAAAGACTTGAACATGCGAAAAATCTGTTCAAAAATGGTGCCTAAGATTTTGACGGACGATCACATGCAGTGTCGTGTGCGAATTTTCCTCGAAATAGTGGAAAGTGTGGAAGGTGCCGTGTGATAACCGGGGAAGAAACCTGGCTATTCGAGTACGACCCCGAAAGCAAGAGACAAAGTTCAGAGTGACACTCCCCCGCGTTTCCTCGTCAAAAGAATGCCCAGATGTCAAAATCAAAGGCGAAGACAATGCTCATTGTCTTTTTTGATGGGAAGTGAGTCGTGCACAAAGAGTTTGTACCTGCTGGGACCATCGTGAATGCAGCTTAGTACAAAACAGTGCTTGAGCGTCTCCGACAGAGGGTCCAGCGCGCCCGTTCTGACATCGCCGACAGGTTGGTGCTTCACCACGACAAAGCGTCGGATCACACAGCGCTGTTGGTAGGTGAGTTTCTGGCCAAGGTACGCGTGGCAACGCTGCCTCACCTCCCTTACAGCCCGGACTTGGCACCGGCCGACTTCTTCTTGTTTCCCAAGGTAAAAAGGGTGCTCAAGGGGAAGCTTTGTGCGTCAATTCAAGAGGTTCAAACCGCCACGACCGCAGCATTAAAGAGGGTGTCAGTCAAGGACTTCCACGACTGCTACGAACAGTGGAAAAGTTGCTACATTGAAGAATATTGGTTGCTAGTTGGTCAAGGTGCCTACATTGAAGAATATTGACAGCAGTTGCAATTATCATCAATAAATTGTTTGCAAATAAATAAGTTCGGATACTTTCAGAACATATCCTGTATATCGAAATAGGGCCCTCCAACCTGTTGCGCAAAAGGGCAAATTTCCCTTTTCCTCCCACTAGATCCGGGTCTACCAACTCCCTCAAGTGTAGTGTATGGTGATATCCAGAATAGTGTAAATCACGTGACGCAAGTAATTAAAAAAATTGGAACTCAAAACAGATTGGCAACACTGACAACTGTGATCGTTGGAGGATGGAGTGTCCAACAGGAATTTTCCTATGGCGTCGAATAATGTTCATCAGAACTTTGGCGACTATTCCAATAAGTCAAAATGTATGGGGTCCATTTGAAGAACTGAATTTAGAAAGGGTTTGCATTCCAACACTGACAACTTATGTTTCTTGGGGACGGATCACCTATAGTATTTTTGTAATTTGTGGAATAATGATTACACCAAGTTTGGTGGGGATACGTCCAACGTGATGGAAGCAATTTGATAAATTGAATTTTTAAGAGGCTGAAAACTGCTGCGCGATACTAGACCTGGAATAGCTCTACGAGCTGTCCCAGTACGTAATGCACATGTATTCAAAAGTGTGTGTAAATCGATACACGCGTGCAGACTTGAATAAGTGAAGGAAGTCATTTGTGTAAGTTAAATTTCAAAATAAGTTGGCAACACACAACTGGGGTGCTTGGTGAGGGGAACGCCATTTTACTTATATATATCCTCTCAATTTCGACTTTATACCCCTCCAAACTGAAAATCCCGGCAGAATCCTTGCTGTTGAGCCCAGTAGTTGGCACACCTACCAAAAATTTGTTCCTGTGGAGCAACGTCCTACGTAAAAACAGTAGCGATCGTATTTTGTATTGTCTTAAAGAGAATGACTATGTTATAAATTATCTGCGCCCATGCCAAATAAATAGGCACTGTGGAAAAATGGCAAAGGTTCCCCTAGTAACAATAACTATTTACATAATTTACATAATCATACATGCTAAGTGCTCTCTAAACATCCTTCTAGTTGTTAAAGAATGAAAGTACAGTCCTTAGCTTATCTGCTTAGATTATTTTCATTGTAGCTTAATGAAGTCTTGTTGAAATTATCACCTTAACCACGACCAATAACAAAAGAAGTGTGATTCTTGTGCAGAAGTCATCAAAGAAACAATCAGCAATGTGTCCGAAACAATAAGTTGTTTTTTAAAATTAATTTCGAGATTAATTTAAAAAGAAAATCTTAGGAGTGCCAAGTTCAGAGTTACCTTATATGAATACTCATGCTATCACACTACTTTTTCTACGACCTTGTCGGGACAGTAATATTCCCAACTGGGAGAAAGTGATTAATGAAAAAATAAAATATCTAACCTGATTTTTCTAAGCTACGTAGCCCCTACCTAGGCCAGTGAAGTGTGTAAAATTTCAAAATGCGTATACATAAAAATTATTCCAACCTTGCTTTTCTAATCTAACGTAATTAATGTAACTTATAAAATGCGAAAAAACGTAAAATGAATCCAAAGGCGGGAGGGGGTAGACAGTACAAAGTACAAAAAAATACAAGTACAAAGAAGAAAGTAATGTTATATTTTTAAAAAGGTAAAGAAAGGTGTGTTTAAAAAAAAATAATATTGGCGGGAATCAAACATTGGAACTCGTATCAGTCTCAACTGAGGTGGAAATTAAAGCACTTTGAGGAGAAGGGGAAGCATGTATTTTTCTTGTAATTGAGCCAGTTCGTAATCGCTTTCATGCATAATTGTCTTATACCCTCTCCTATTTTATTTTCATACATTATTGTGCTTTTAAGTTTTCTACTACATGAATTTCATCAGGGGCTATTTAGGATTCTGTCCCTTTGCTATATTCATTTTGATTTACGTAATTACAAACCGCCAATGTATACCCACAAAACAAGGAGATATAAAACCGTCAACAGTGATAAGACGAATGACAAAAATATTTTCGTATCATTATAACTATTTTTCTGAACGTACTCTTTTTTATGAATCTTGATAGAAGTTCACCAGATTATGTACAGAGTTTAAAAAGTAGGAATAAGCCTACTACACATTCTTCAAAGTAATAATTCGCGGGCATTCACCTTAACAGGGCCTGGTACTCACGCATTTCATAGTTTCAATTCTTTAAAGTAATGAACATATAAAGAATAACAGAATCTTGAAAAACTAATTTTAATTAACGTCTATGAAAATTAATTCAGGTTTCATAAAATTAACTCATAAAAAGCGCAAGCAAAACACTCGGCTAACGCCTGCATGAAAAGCCGACCTAATACTGCACCGAAACGTTCTCTTTTGCGCCATCTAGTGCCAGTTCAGCCGAACTAGGCATGTATTAAAGCTAGTATGCAACAATTGTTTCCGCATTCGATTTTAAAAACGAAAAAAGATAATAAGTTCGAGTTCGGTAACTGACACTTCAGTTTATAGACCTACAATAAATTAAAAACATAAATACTGCGCTTTGCTTACAAAAACAACTTCACTCCTAGTTCGATTGAACTAACACTAGGTGGCATGGAATGAAAGCAAAGAATGGAAATTTGCATATTTCTCTATAAATATTTTATCTGTGATGTGTGGATTTAATCCGTAAAATCGGGCGTCAGTGTAGAGGAACGAAGTTGATTTCCTTTCACCCTGCATTGACTTCTCTCCTCCACTTACACTGCGCTGAGAAAATATCTTTTGGAAAGTTGCTAGGGAAAGAAAAGAAATAAACAAAAACGTCAGGGAAGCAATGACTTTACTTGAGATTTTTTGTTTTTAACCTTATCCGTTGACTCCCAGGTGCTCTACAACTTTCCTTAACCCTTCTAGTCACAACACCTACAGCTTTTCTAAACTTACGTGATGTGAGTTTGATAAAGTCATATTTAAAAAATACCTTGAGGCAAACGCGCTCAAGTAACCTGGCGGTTTTGAGCATTGAACACAAAGAAACGCAGCAGGTTGATGTAATTTAAAACTTTATATTTTTTATATTAGGTCAGTCTAGTAACTTCCGACAGTGGCCCGTCACGATTCGCCTTTAGCTGTTAAAATCCACACTCATGCCCCTGCCGGGACTCGAACCCGGGACCCTCGAGCCGATAACCTACCGCCGCAGACCGCTCGATGGTCCCGGGTTCGAGTCCCGGCAGAGGCAAAAGGTTGATGTCAGTAAAGTTGTCGACCAGTTTCTTACGTAAAAACAAACAAACAAACAAAAAAAGATTAGGCGAACAGTAAAGTAAGTATAGGCCTACATCTAAATCATTAAATATGTAAATGCCAACCAACACTGTATATAAAATAACGTAGAGTAGAGAACTTAAATGACTATTATTGTCAACTAAACTGTGTGCAGAAATGCAGAGTGTGTTTGTGTTGAAATTTGAAGTGTGCTAAAAAGTACTGAAAGAAAGTGAAAGTCGAAAAAAAAGTTATAAAAATTGTTATGGTGCCTGTTCCGGAGAAATTACAACTAACACATTATTTAAATTTAGGTAAGTTTCTAACTTATATGTTTTTATTTTATTGTTACTTAGACGCGACTTTAATATATTATTTTCTTGGTTTATTAATTTCTGTTAGTCAGTCAAATCCGTCATACCGTTACGTTATCAGTAAATTATTCATATACGTCAAAGGCATAAAGGTTCAAAATACACCTTGTTTATATATATATATATATATATATATTATTGATAATATGGATTTGGTCTGTTACAAGCCGTGCAGTACTTTATTTCGATTTTGTATTTCCCAGCCAAGCCAGTCTCTTCAGCTTCGTTCCTTGCCAGTTCATCGCCTCATTATTTCGTTTCGAAACAAAGTATGTGCTACGTTTTAAGTTCCTACATTGCTGTAATTCCTAGCTGGCTGCTTGTGTTCTTGATCGAAAGCTTCCTCATTTTGTGCGAATGAACTTCTAACAATTCAGCGGTTTTGGGGAATGGAAAGAGCCACCAGGAAGGTTTTTGTGACGTCAGTGTTGAGAAGTAAGGGAGTTCATGAACCGCCGCGCCGGGGAGTGGATGACGGACAGAGAGTGCTTAACTTCGATAACTAAAACATCGTTTAATGATTGCTCGCGATATTCAGTTTGAAGTAATCAAGTGTAGCTTGGCCTCCTACTACTTGGCCATGTCTCTGTGATACAAGTCTCTCTCTACACCTTAGAGACCTTGGTTCGAGCCTGGACTCGACTTCGTCTTGGTTGACTTGGCTGTGCTGCTCCTGTTGTTGATTGGTGGTAAGTGGAATGGTAGCTATAAAATTGTCAGTATACTACAGACCCATGATCCATAATCTTAGTTTAAGGTTTTCTCATCCTCGTCTTTTAAAGTAGTAAATATTCTGTTTTGTAATCAGCAAGTTTTCTTCCAGGAGTTTACATTCCCTAAACTTTAAGTCTCTTTCCTCTCAAGAGATATAAAGTCAAGAATATATATGAGCCTTCTGCGTAGTCTAGCCCGTAACGTTCTCGGTTCGATTCCCTGTGGAGGCTCAAAATTTCGGTGTTGACCTAGCATTGTGAGGACAGTTGGGGAGCTGCTGTGAATAAAATACAGTGGCGATCACAGTGAGAGCTTCGGCTCTCCTCTCCCAACCCGTCTGGTCAGTGTGGGAGCAGTAGACCAACTCCTCCC
>JAGDQP010076019.1:0-10102 GCA_022664845.1 Lepisma saccharinum
GATTAGTGCTATGACCATTGGGAAGGATTACTGCTCCAAATGTAAGTAAGAGCATGAAACATCCTTCTCCACGTGCATCGAATTTTGAATCAATGCTATATTGGTACGAAAATAAATAAATAAATAAATCACGTGTATTTGCTGCAGTTTCATTTGATGAAAATTTGAACACGCTTGACCAATTCCCAGTAATAATGATATAGCAATAATATCACGAAGATATTAATTGCATTATTGTTACTTCATCTATAAAATTCTTGACACAAAATGTTACGATATTTGTACAAAAAATTTACCACACGATAACTTGTTCATTCTTACTCAACACCTAACAATAAGACACTTGACATTCCACGTCATAGTCTCAAAGAAACAGGTTTTTCGTTTGAGTATCAGCAACACAGCTATGGAAAGTTTTACATAACTCAACAAACGAGGTTAAAACTTTTGATGATTCAGGAAAACTTTAAATATGTGCGGTTAAGTTCAGCTACACGTAACATGCGTTGCGTAATTTGGATCACTAAAATATAAAATTACTGATTTTTTTCTTTCTTTTTCTTCTAAAGTTACATTTGCTTGGTTTTATGCATCCACTTGTTCGTAACGTTATTCATGTAAAATTACTGAAACAATACCCCTGTGTGATATTGTCTGCACACGCGTGTCCTATGTAACTGAGTGTGTTTTTTATATTCTAAAATTTCTACTTCCCTTTTGCTACCTTTAGTTATATGTAATCTACGTGTGATTGTATAAAATGACAAGGATCAGGTGAAATAGGAACCAAGGCTGAACCAAAGTTTTATTCAGTTAAATAGGATTACCGCAAGCAGAGTAAAAGATATTCTTTATAAATACATATTCATGGTTATTTACAGTGCAAATTTAATAATTC
Source organism: Lepisma saccharinum (assembly GCA_022664845.1). NCBI lineage: Eukaryota > Metazoa > Arthropoda > Insecta > Zygentoma > Lepismatidae > Lepisma > Lepisma saccharinum. The sequence goes on from JAGDQP010076019.1 coordinate 899, forward strand.
GTCTCGCTAGCTAGCATTAAGCTTAAAATAAGAGAGAATTAACATTGCAAGGTGTGAGACGACGATGAACTATTGTGAATGAAAGAAAAATATGCAAAGAAGGATGGAAGTTGTAAATGCTGGGAAGAATTTTCCATACAACGATCAACAAAAGTATGTCGATATGAAAAGTCACATGGAGAAAATCAATCCGTTCATTTTACATTCAAATTGAGTCACGTTATTTGTCCTATAATATTGTAGAATGCGAATCAATAACTCCTGTGGTAGTGATATATCTTGCAAACGTGTCAAGTAAACCACAGTTTATTCCATTAAATTTTTCTTTTTTTTCTGAAGCTTACTACTTGGGTCACTACATTGCAGCAGAATGAAATCTTCAATCTGTCTATTTCGTACGCAACAGTGTGTACTTACAAATCCAATAAATATCAAATATGAAGCTTCATCTAAATTTGTCAGCCATCAATTTATAGTAGACGGACAGAGAGAGAGAGAGGGAGAAAAAAAAGAGAGAGAGGTGAAATGAAATCCGATCAACAGAGCTTCAAAACTTTCTTCTAGTTTAAAGAATTATTCCCTACCTCACAAAAATATTTAAGTACCAGTTATCTTAACAAGTTTATTAGTATGTATTCAGAACATACTCATAAGACGGTTACTTTAATGCTAAAAATCAATTAGTCCAAATTATAAGCTATTTTCTTATTTTTCAGTCTGATTCCCTAACAAGTCAAAGATTTTCTGAAAGCTCTGCAGTGTGTCGCAAACATTTTTTTAGTTGGATCCAGAAAATACCAAATAAAAGGAAAATAATACATCCAGCAGTATACCGTACATAAAGAACAATTATCCTGTTTTACTGCGTTTGCATTGCTATATTTGTATCACACAAGATAGAATGTGTGGGGATTTTGTTGGTTGTAAGTATCAGTTAAATTGAGCATAATTTCTAGCCCCTCCGAAACCGTTTCTACCTTGAATTAAACTACTGCTTATAAAGGAAAGTAAGTAATCTTCAACCTTTAAGTAACAGTACACGCACTTTGTTTCAAATTCACCGCCAACTTAGCATTCCATCAACACTAATATCAAATCCAGTGATATCACGATTATAACACTATTAGTTTCGACAAGTCATATATCGGCTTCATCAGGTGTAAAGGAAAAAAAAGAGGGGGGAGGGGGGGGAGAGAATTGTAGGATTAATTAAGCCATCCGAAGATTTGAGCTTTATCCGAACTATTTGATGGTTGTAACTAGGTTTGCCAGACGTTCCGGTTTGACCGGAACATTTCCGGGTTTGGGGAAATGTCTTCCCGGCCAGTTTTTACACTTGGATTTAGCAACAAAAGAACTTACGTTTGCTTACCATACCAAGTTTTCATTGCTAATCTGCGTATTGACATTTGTTGTGTGAGATGTCCCGCTTAAATCTGGCAAGCCTAGTTATAACCGTCATTTCGCTGCACGAGTTGGTATTAGTTAGGATGGAATGAAAAGATGAAGAAAAGTTTGCAATTTGCTCCTGGGCATGAAAATTTGCATTTCATCACTTCGTTTCATATGACTGTATCGATTAGTCATCTTATCTCATCTGTTTTTTATGGTTCACCTCGAAATTTGTAAGTAACTCGAATATTTTCATCATATCCAAGTCCATAAAAACCATAAAAATTGGACAACATCTGTTTCTCTCAACTGTATCTCACTTATAGAGGTGTCGAAAATATAGCTTCAGGTTTTCTGAGGTGTTCAACATGAATCTTTTGTTGTCCAAAAAATTATACAAATCGATTTCAGTATTTTCTGCTATCAAGTATATAAACTTTATTTTATTTTATGGCCTTTAGGCAGTATCAAGTATATATTCGAACGTGAGCAAAATTTCGTACATAGAGAATGTATGTACAGTCACGAACTAAAATAAATGGAGGTTGGAGTTATAAGAAATAGTAGCTTTTCCCTCCAGAAGAATTCTTGCACTGTACGCCTAATATTTAGACAACCAACATGATAGTACAAATATGCGCGAAAACATGGAATGCCAGGATATTCCTTCATCTGGAGCAAGAACCTGCGACCTTGACACGCTAACCACTTAGCTACACAGACCATAGCAAAGGAGTTGTTAAATCAGCCATTAAACTCGGTATTCTCAGCGGTTTATTTATATACATCCTAGCTTTCAGTACCTACTCTCCACGTTCCCATGGTCACTAATTTTAGATAATCTATGAAAAATGCAAAAAGCAATTATTAATAATAAATATGAACATATAAACATATATTTTGAAAGAAAAGAAGAAAAATCTTGCCCCCACGCCGGGAATCGAACCAGGGTTTTTTTATTTAGTAACCCAACGTCGTACCAATACGCTAAATTGACAACTGCAAATTAGTAGGTTGTCAGTGTTCTTTACGGTTAAGGAGTTTTTTTTTCACTTCCGTAGCAATGTCTCTAGACGCAAGTAGGAAGACAGATATCTGGTTGCTCATTGACCTCCTACCAGCCAATCCGATACGGTTTTCACTAAGTGAACTTTTTAATTAACAATATTCACTGATTTCCTTGCACTCTTGTTCCTATTAATCTATGGAATTGCGACTAGCGACAGGAAGAGCACAAGGGACTGAGCCATTCTCGCGCATGCACATTACTCCTTAAAATTAAATATTACTTCCAAGGAGGTGCTTCCAGTTGCATGTCGGAAAACTAATCTAAGGAACTTTGGGGTAGTTATGTTTGATTTTTTTTTCTTAATGAAAATAATTTTTCTCTTTATATATATATATATAAACGCATTAGAAAATTTAAGAAAAGTAGTGAACAAACGCATTTGGAGGTTAGGTAAGCCAGGTATGTTATTTTTTTATTGCACACTCGATTAACTCGTGTTTTCACAATGTGCTGTTCCTGTCACTAGTCAAAAGTAATCGTTGGCGTTTATGTTTATGTGTGTATTCCAGGCCTCTGTAATTTAATTTGATGTATTGAAATGATCGCTAATAAAATATTATCATAATTATTTATAGAAAGCAGACATTAATCCTTTATCTATCTCCTGAATGTGGAAAGCAAGTGTTACGCCCTTTTTACTATGATACATTAAAATTTATTTCAATCTAAATTTGAAATACACGAAAAGTAAATAGTGAAACAGAGTAGTAGACATACATGCAACCAAACCCCCGTGGGTACATTGACATAGGCACGTAACAATATGCTGTTAATCTGTATTTCCATTTTTCATGTTTCGTACGTAATGCAGTCGGATCACAAGCTACATAATGTAGGGTGCAGGAAAAATTGCGAGGGGGGGGGGAGTCCTCGGAATATTTTACTTACATCTTTACACACAGTTTTCCCTATGAGTGAGTGCTAGGTATAATTAAGGGATCTTGTGCAGGGGTTTGCTTAAATAATTTTTCAAAGGGCTAAGAACAATTATAACTATTTAACAAAGGGCTCCGAGCGCGAGTCTATGCGAGCTCTCTCCAGCAAACCCCTGATCCCGGGTTTTATTCTTGCTGTGGATACAAGTGGTACAGAGTCAACATTAAACTGTATATCCTATTCTTAGGATCTTATCTGTATCCGATGGAAGGCAATTGCAAACCATCATCGGTTTACCTTGCCCAATGACCTTCGGGTGAGGACCTGCTTTCGGACATAATACCGATCACAATCAGGTAAAACACACACAAATTATTTTTATGGGGGGGGGGAAGATCCCATAGCGTCTCTCTGACTTCTTCGTGTATGGAAACGTTGTTCGTAGTTTGGTTTTCAACAACCTATTTAATATTTCAGCAGAATTTCGTTTTTAAAGATAAGGAAATTTTCCCTTCGCTCCATACTAAAATTTCACACATGAAAACATCCATCAGCAGCACCTTCGAAAGCAAAATAAATGTCACATGCTTGTTCCAGCCAATGGGTTACAGTATATTATACATTTCAATGCATTGCCTAAAGAAGAAGTGTTCCGAATTTCAAACATAAAAACTCATGTTGCCATTTTGGTTAGCTACTTTGACTTCATAAAATGTTCGCTTAAGGATACTGTGTTACTGTCTAAAGATAAATCCTAAAATATAATTAATAGACTCTATCATTATTGCCCATGAAACTTTCTGAAAACCTAATGATCCAATAAAAAATACTGCCACGACGAAACCTGATACAAATATGAGCGGGTGAACAAATATTCTGAGTATGCACCCTGAGCAGTGATTCCGCCAGACCCTCTTCCTGTGGGAAGTGTCACCCCCAAATCCTTGAGAACGCCCACCAACGTTAAGTATTTTGCTGTCAAAAATCGATAGAAACTGTGCAAAATTTCACGTACACCCTCCCCATATTTTGACTTTCCACCCCCACAAATTGAACATCCTGGCGGAATCCCTGCTCCCGAGAAGGAAACTCAGACTATGGGCCTGATTCACTGGACCACAGGGACCACACTGGACCTGTGTGTTTATTTTTCCTTTCGGTAGGTACATTTCACATCAGATGATCAAATTTTCCGCACCCCAATCCGGGACACCGAATCGGAAAGTCATATTGAGCATCCTGAAACAAAGCATTTTCAGGAACCCGAATTTACTGTAAGTTACTTTACTTTTAAGGCTAATGTAAAGTCAAGATCTCCAACGAAAGATGGCAGCACTATCTCCGTATATGTATAACGTATTTTTATCGTTTCACGAAATTTTAATATTGCTGCTACAAATTCAAGCCTAGAGAGAAAAAATTTCAGGGAATAACGTTCATAACAAATTCAAGAGTTCTATCCGTGCTGATTTTTAATTTTCTTTCTTGTTTATTGTTGAAATCACTTCATTGTTGTAATGGATATCCAAACCTATAACAATGAAACTCTTTCAACTATGAACAAGAAAATAAAAAATTGCCATATATAGAATTCTCGAAATTCTTAAGAACTTTCTTCCCTAAAAATTTTAGCTCTCTAGGCTTGAATTTGTAGGAGAAGCATTGAAATTTCGTGCAACTAGAAAAATACATATACGGAGATAGTGCTGCCATCTTTTGTTGGAGATCTTGGCTTTACATTGACCTTAAGAAGTAAAAATATAATTTCCATACGAACGATTAAGTAGGCCCTCTTGGTGCTAGATCTAGTAAAATTAACGGTGATTTTAGCGCATAGCAGTCTAATATTTAATAAAATTATTCCCTCCTTTCATTCATTTACATGTTCTGGGAACATTTGATGAAATCCGTGATAAATCGGAGTTCCGGCTGAACCCTAAAAAGGCGGGACAAAGTGTTAAATTCCGTGACTGTTCCGGAAAATCTGGAACGTTGATCATGTAGATTTCGCAAAATACGTAAATAGATTTAATTCAATTTTAATGTATAAAGAGCATTTAAGAAGCAAAATATTATGTAATAACTATCACACTCAAGTTCCTATTACGTTTAGTGAAAGGATAAAACTATCTAAGTTTCCTGGACAGTGTTCGAACCACCGCAACTAAAATGTAAACTGCTTAAATACAGCGTGCTTTAGCGAATTCCGCTACGAAACCCAGAGCAAACACAGCTCAAACCAAGCCATGATATGTGAATTGCAAATGCTAGTATCCATGACATTCATTGCAGTAAATTATTTAATTAAAAATATGTTTTTCGATTATAAAGGTTATTCAAGTGTAGTGTGCAAAAGTATATATTCGTTCTTTTATCACGTAATTGTATGTTTTACTGTCTTTCCTTGTTTTCTCTCCTCAAACTTCTGAGTAACAAAATCACTATCGTACTGTTAATTAATTAATCACAGAAATTCGGATGTTAAATTCGGAGCTTTAACAGATGGTTAGCGTTAACCGATGTTGAAGTTCTTAAACGTTAAACCCGTTTAACAGATTGTTAATTTTTTAACCAGCGTTGGTGAACGGGCTATCAGCGGTTTATTTATACATCCTGGCTTTCAGTACCTACTTGCCACGTTCCTATGTTCACTAATTTAAGATAATCTACGAAAAATGCAAAAAAGCCATTATTAATAATAATAAATATGAACATATAAAATATATTTTATAAGAAGAAAAGAAGAAAAAATCATGCCCTCACGCGGGAAATCGAACGCGGATTTTTTATTTAGTAAGCCAACGTCTTACCAATACGTCAAATTGGCAACTGGAATTAGATCGCTTGTCAGCCTTCTTTAGGGTTAAGGAATTATTTTTCCACTTCCGTAGCTGTCTCTAGTCGTAAGTTTTGAGACAGGTATCTCGTTCCTCATTGGCCTCCTGCCAGCCAATACGGTACGGTCTACACAAACTGAATTTTTAATTAGCAATATTCACTAATTCCCTTTCACTCCCTGTTAATACTACATCTATGCATACCCCATAGATTAGTAGAAACAGGGGTGAATGTTGTTAATTAAAAAGTTCACTTTGTAAAGACCGTATCGGATTAGATGGCAGGCCAATGAGAGTCAAAACTTGCGACTAGAGACAGCTAAGGAAATGGAAAAATAATTCCTTAACACTAAAGAAGACTGACAAGCGATCTATTTTCAGTTGCCAATTTGGCGTATTGATAAGACGTTGGCTTACTAAATAAAAAACCCGCGGTCGATTCCCGGCGTTGAGGTATGATTTTTTCTTCTTTATTTCTTACAAAATATATTTTTATATGTTCATATTTAGTACTAATAATTGCTTTCTTGCTTTTCGTAGATTATCTTTAATTAGTAACCATGGGCACGTGGAGGTTAAGTACGGAAAGCAAGGATGTATATAAATAAATCAGAGCAGATTGCAAACCGAGCGAAGCGAGAAATAAAATATAAAATTAGGTTCACGAGTTCAAACAATTTTCTATTTTACTTTTAAATTTTATTTCAAATAATAAAATTTTCAAATTACGTCGGTTCCTTGTCGGAATCTTTCAAAATCCGACAATGACCCGAAACCCGTTCCTCAATAATAATAATAAATTCTAATAATTATTTTGAGGGACGACGAATTTGTTCGAACAACAGAAAAATCAAAGAAATCCAATTTTGCAACAATGTTTCACGAACATAGCAATAATCCTTGGAAGGGGTTCACAAAAACTGTCCGAAGTGAAAAAATTATTGCAAATTTTAGGACTACTCTAAGCTTGTAAAGAATATGCAATTTATGGAAGTCAGATACGTCTAACTTACGGCTACCCAGTGTGCGAATTACCAACGGGGATGTGGCGGAAATCCCTCCTGTGAGTCTACATGTGGGCGCATGTATAATATTAGATATATCACGTTATTTTCTTATCAAGATCATATTGTCGCCCGTGTAAAAATACCTTAATTCGCACATTGTGGCAACTTTAAAAGTTTTCCCTGTGATACCGCCAGACTCCCCTTGTGGGGGTGCAACTTCCTAAATTTTCGACACAATACCCAACTTGGAAATTTTGGCTGTAAAAATCAAAAGAAACCATGCAAAACTCCACTTAAACTCTCCCAATTTTGACTTTACACTTCCTCACTGAAAATCCTGACGGAAACTCTGTTTTTCCCAGGCTTTGTTCTCAACAAACGGCGGGATGGTATCTTCAACTTAGGCTCTGACCGAACCCTTCCGGGACAGAGTGACCGTGGCTCAGTGGTAGAGCGTTTGCTTAGTATTTGCGAGATCCTGCAATCGCTTCCAGTGGCCAACCATTCCGATTGAGGTTTTCTAGGACTTTTCCTCAGAAACACCAGGCAAACGCCGGGATGGTGCCTTCCATATAAGCGCTGGTAAAGGCTCAGGCCGGGATAGGGGAGGGGAAAAGGATTCGGGAAAGGTGTCGGACAGAGCAAATGTTGAAAGTGCCTTCCCGGTATTTGTCTGGTGTGACTAAGGAAAAACAGGAATTGAAACCACGACCTCCCGAATACTACGCCAACGCTCTATCACTGAGCTACAGCGGTAACAGGTATACGGATTTGGATCTGAGTATCCGAATATTGGAATATCTACCCATAAAATTCATTTTATCTTTTCCTCGCAGTCACATTTGATTTGTTATTCCCTGTTGTTTTATATTTTCTATTTTTGGTATTTCGGTATCATTCGGTGCTATTCAGTACTTCCTGACACGTAACTAAATATTAATTTGGGAGGGGGCCAATGGATTTCGAGGGCCCAACTCCAAAGTAGGTCTTTGTGTGAAAAGTACCCAAATATAGATAATTACGACTAAATTGTATTATTATTTTGCATATTAAAAGGAACTAATACGCACAGCCACCCGTAAATACATACGTTAATGAGTACTTTCATATCGTTCAATATCGTTGTTTCTCAGTTTTTTGATATTGTTCGACACTTCAATATTATTAGATATTTCGGTATACGATATCGTTCAGTATTTCGGTATATTGATATTTCGATATTTTTTGGTATTTCGGTATATCGATATCCCTAGGTATATCTGTATTTCGGTATTTTCAGTATCGTTCGGTATATCTACAATTGTCAGTATCCAAAACATACTGAAAGTCGGTATGACAATCTCAATAACGAACACTCTTACTTCCTGTATTGAGACACTACTGTCAGTTGGTAAAACAGTTACATGTTTTCGTTTTTAAATTAAAACGCAATGCTTTGTTCAGCTTTTATTTTTATTTTATCTTAAGTATATCAAAGCGAAAGCTTTGACATGGAAAGCATCATACTTGTTTTGTTATGATATCGGAGACACGAAGAACATAGTTCGCTGAATGCTGTCTTCTCTTTAACAGAATAAACAATTCTCGGTAATGTAATTGTTATCGTGTTCGTCTCTCACGCCTGTGGTCGCGAGTTCAAATCCTGATGAATCCATATATATTTTAAAAAAATGTCCATGAGTTCAAACCCTGACAAACACAATTTTCTTTTTTACTTAATTTTTATTTTAAATTATTTTTCAAATAACGTTAGCTCCTTGTCGGAATCTTTCAAAACCCGTCATCGGTCCTCCCTTGGGCGACCAAATGGCGATGTTGCCATACTTGCTCGTGGGTAGTAAATCGCTGAGAGTAGTGAGTTTAGTTGCTGACTGAAAACACATTTGTTATGGTCTGTGAAGCATGTGAGACCTTCATTCTCAAGGTTGTTCGATCCCCGTCCAAGATTTCAAATTATTTTTTTCAAGGAATTAAGCTCTGTAAATGATGTTCGCGATTGCTCCTGAAAGAGATTTATCGCGAA
>JAGDQP010076021.1:0-10102 GCA_022664845.1 Lepisma saccharinum
TCCACTGGCTGGTGATTTTAGATTGTTTACAAGATGTCAAGGATGGTGATGAATGGAATTTAGTCAGAGTGAAATGGGGTAATGAGAATTCTAAAGTAGTGAAGGCCTTATTAGTGTGTCGTAGATAAGGTACTAATATTCATGCCTCGTGGTGTATTATGTAGCTGTATATTGTTTGTGATGAAAGGATTTCTTTAGTTTGCTAAGAAGTACCGTAGTTTTTACTGGATTTCATTGTATGCAGGTAGTATATACTAATCTCATGAACATTTTCTCAGATGTGGTAGTAGTTAGTACGTACACCGAGATGAACTATTCTGCCTAAATTCCTTTTAAAAATACATTAGCTGCATTGATTGTCAAAATTATACACATTACTTGTACTTCGTGTCCATCTTGTTGCTACAGTGCAAATTTCTTTTTCTTTTTTAAAAATATAAAGTAAAACCCATTACAATGTAGCACTGTGCCTGTACAATAATAATTGTAATTCACTAATATAAACTCTGTAGGCGTTATTAACTTTTTGTCTAAACAATGTCATGGTATGTTGTCAGGTAACGTTGCAGTAAGTAATTAAACGCTGTTAGTAGTGGTAAGACCAATTTAAATTTGTATGATTGCAGTGGTGAAAATTCCAAATGGTTTGTAGATTCGAGAGAAAGAAATGAATATAAGAAGCGTTCCATGACAGACAGGCGAATACAGCAATCCATAGAATGCAAACGGTATTTCGCCTGTCGCAACTATAATTTAACCATTTTATTTCAGTGCATTACTGCGCCATATAAGCGAGTGAGACGGTTAAGTCGACAAGCGTGAAGCAGAGAAGTATGGCAGTTTTTATACCATCAGATGCGAAATATAGAACTGTCTATATTTGCCTGTGTGACACAGAGCGACCCTATATACTCGTGTACATTTCTCCATTACGTTTCTAAGCGTAACACACTTCTCGAGTTATTTTGATAGAAACATGTTTTCGTAATTGGTATTCAGTATGTGAAAATTAAGTAAATTGTATCCAACCGACGTAGTTTTGGGGCAAGTGTCGCTTCCTGGGAGTCCGATACGGTTAAGTATAGTTACTTCGAATCGTGTCAGGTGAATGTCGGGGTAGCACCTAGAGTAAAATTCTCTTTTTTTTTTTAGTTGACCGTGGTGAGACGCCACTCCTCAATATTTGAGATCTTACAGATCTTGGAGCTTGTACATTGAATTTGTGTAACATTTATTGGCTACCTGTTACGGCACCCGCATTCTTTTTATGTATTTAGTGTACTTATATTACTTTAGACTGTAATGGACGTTGCATAATAAAATGTCATTGTCAGTTCATTATACATATTTTGTTCAAAGTTTGTCCATATCTTTACCCTTGGAAATTCAGTATTTGGTTAATGCTAATAGTAAATTAGATTGTTCGCTGTTTTGTATCATGATAATTCTCGGTAAGGTACAGATTTACTGGAGGGAAATTGTTAAATGTATGTACATAACACATCGTTCGTTGTGTCAGCGGCCCTAGCTTAACTGGTAGAGGATTGACTTTGCTTTCGGGAGCTCGTGGGTTCGATACCTGAAGCCGGCCATCCTGTCAGTTCTTTATTCAGGCGATTTCTATAGTTACACCAGGTAAATGATGGGATGGTACCGTGAACTTAGGCCCTGGCTGACTGTCCGCATACTTTAACGTATCCTACCCCGCCTGAGCAAAAGTTTCTTAAGATCATAAATTTAATTCACAACTTGAATTAGAAGTTGAGAAATTATGTCTCCATAATTAAATAATAATATGTGGTTTAATTGTGCCAAGTACATTGTTTAACACTGACAGGATGATCTGTTTTATTTGCATTAGAGGTGTTACCGCACAAAGCTGCCATGTGTTTGAACTCCCTTGTTCCAAGTAAACGTAGTCTCCAATGTTTGTGGTACTAACATGTGATGATGTTTGCTTACCGAAATTAATTTAATTGCATGCTAGTTAAACAACTGAATATTTGAAGTATATAAAAACATTTTTTTGTTTTTCTTTATTTCCAGGGCGACCCGCAGGGTGAAGAAAGATGTAGAATCATGTGAAAGAATGTGAGCACTTACTCTTGAAAAAATAAATTAAAAAAAAAATAAATGAAAATGAATTGAAAAGAAATTAACTGTGAAAGGAAGTAAAAGAAAAGTTGGAGTGTTTCGAAAGGGAGGCTTTAGACAAGTGAGACTGAGACGGACGTATATGAATGAACCCTCATATAATGAGACTGAAACGACGTGACAGTTCCAATGACATTTTGTACCGAGAAAAAAAAGAATGAAAAAAAAAAAGATATTTTTGGTTTGCCTAATATTAAGAGCTGACTGACTGCTGTGTGATGGCATCCTAGTACAATTCAACTGAACTATACCAAGACGCAAAACTGGTGCTCTATTCTTTAACAGTGAATCATGTTCAGAGATAAAAGGAATTAATGTTGAGAAAAAGATATAAAAAAAAGAACAACATATTATTAGATTTACTTAACAATTAGCCTTATCGTTTTTTATTTTCTATTATTGTCATAATTAATATATTTTAATTCTATGCCATGTTTGCTAAGTGGCCTTTTCTAATGCTTTGTGACATGTGAGGTTAGAAAAAATATCTATCTTAGGTTCAGGTCTGATAACAGATGCCAAAAATTGATGAAAGCATCCGTATAAACGTATTCTGCGTCTTTAATTCCGTAAGAGGTCTGTGTGGATAACAAATTGCTAAGAATTTCTAAAGCTTAGGGCTTTTTTTCTTTGAATAAGAGTGACGAGTAATATTTCTTACGCAAGTGTATAATACTTTTGCGTTCTTTTATATATTTGACATTTCGAAAACTGAAGAAATAGTATTGCTAAGTATACGAACTAAGTACATCAAAGGCAGTAGGACTTGGAAGTTCATTTCGTGTTGCTGGACTAGGAAAAATTGTTCAATTCGTTTAGTGTAAACTCTACTAGGTTTAGTTTTGTAAACTACTACTACTGTGGAGGCTAACCTGTATAAACTAGTATATACCTAGTTACGGTATAAACCTAACGTTTAAGTTTCGCTTGTTATGAATTTGATCGGACACATAATGGAAACGAGGAGCCCGGTTCAAATTTTGAAATGTCATTGATTTTGCATAACGTGTATCGGCTGCGATATCCTTCTTTTCTCATTTTTTTTATTAACAACAAATTGAATTTATGAACCCTAAAGCTATCTGCATGGTAAGTTCCTTTCCTGCATCGAGTTCCATACTCATTACAAAGTGAAATTCACGTTTGTAATGAGAAGTAAACGCATAATAGTATCACTGCAGATATAAAATGTTTTTGATCTGAATCATTTTTTTCATAGAACTGGAAAACTATTTATCCCACATTCTTGTCTGCGTATGGTTCTTGAGGCTGTCCATACGCTCACTAAATAAAAGTGCAATTTCTACGACGCCGAATCTACACAGACCTCGATTCATCATTTGTGTACTTAACATTGTTTCAAATAAGAAATGCCAAAACAAGCTTCGGGCAAAAAAAAATTCATAAAGTTCCTTTAGTGTGTTCGAAAGTGTACTGAGATGATACGGATGGTTTCAAGGAATGCGTTAGTTATAAGGTGGTCTGTTACTTGAATAACACTGGTAGTCATTTTCTTGCTAAGCACTGCCAAATAGTATAAATGGTATTTCTTTATTTTGAATTGTAAGAAAGAGAAGAAAAATGAAATAAAAAAATCAGTGTGATTCATAAAGTTCTTATTAACAATATTATATAAAATGCTGACACTACAAAAACAAAAAGGAACTGTTACTATGATAGTCCTCTTTGTTTCTGTAATGTGTGCAGTAAATAATATGTATAGATATTATATATTATTGTGTTACCAGTTTTTCATGTCCATGTGGTTACCAATTTACTGGAAACACTGTTGTTAAACATTGGCTCGGTTGCAGCAGTTAAGTTCTATTGATTTTTGTATCAGTTGCTATAGAAACAGAACTGTGACTAATTCTCCAATTAGGAAGAAAGTATTAATCATTGAGGATAATGAAAGGAAAAGTGGGGTAAACCTAATAAAAATCACCACCAGTTGTCTGCTGGATTTATTTGTTTGGCAGATCTGTGTCAATGGGAACTTAACATGATGTACATTCCAATTGAATGTCGATAAGCGTATGCTTCTGATGATGTTTTTGTTGTGGTATGTGTTAATCAAAAAAATTGTAGTTCAAATTCCCGGTGTACACTTTTTTATGTTCAGAACCATCTTTATTCTATATTGGTGGTAAAGTTTTATTTAATAGAAATATTAAACTTCTTTTTCAGTCAGTTTGAATAGCTGTGAGTAAGCCTATAAGCTGATTTCGGGTTTCAAGCTTGAAAACTCGAAACATTTTGAAATACTTGCAAGTTGATAATATTGTCAATACCAATTGGTCAGTATAATGTCTAACCTAAGATATGTTGTGGTTAGTCGCGGAAGTTGATAAAAATTCTTTTTGTCCTTCGCTAAGCTGTCTAATTGCAATCCTTAAGTTTAAAAGGGAACGCGTTAATGAAGCATCCTTCTTTGAACTTCTGGCCAGTGGTTCTATTTCGACTAGCACGTTTAGAACCTGCCAAATCAACGAGGTTAAGATGAGGTACCCGCACAGCTCCATCCTAGGTCAGTGAAAGGTGAGAGGAGTCATCGAGAGATGATAAACATAATTTGAGCGGATTGTTGATTCTGCAAACATATGAAGATCTGTTCAATTCTAGTTTCCTGTACTATATATAAGGTCAATGAAACTACAGTATTGCTATTATTATCGAAGTTTATGATTGCCCATTATTTTATTCATGGATGAAGCACAATTGACTGAAAATTGAAGAGTCTAACTTGAGAAGAGAAGCCATACAGACATTATATCACTCAATTCTATCTCTTTCCAGCCGTATAACATCAGTGTACAATCTGACGCATCACTGCATGTTATTGGATGGGCCGTGGTGTCTCCAGGGTCCATCCAACAGCAAGAAGTAATACGTCAGATTGTACAGTTTCAGATGGCTACAAGGAAATGGAAATCATGCCTTTATTGTCTGTGGGGGCTTCGTTGGCTGGACCCTTCAGTTGGTATTAAATCTGATTGTTTTTAAATGACTGTGGATTGACATAATCCTTAAAATTAGTTCGCTAAATTTCCATTATTGTGAAAGGTAATGGAACAACAAATTGAGTGTTGTAACTGTCTAATGAATTGTTCAAACAGATTAACTTTGGAATAATTTAGTCAGCTTTAAAATTGTTGACAGTGGTGCATTATAAGTACAACAGACGATGTTTCTCCCACTATAAACCGAGGGAGAAGGAACACTGTGAACCTACGTTAGGCGTGGGATAATTATATAAGAATTATTTTGAATAATTTGTCTTTGTCTACTCCCTCTTTTACCTTTCATTATCTGTTTCAGGAAAATTAAGTTACCTCAAAGTAAACCATCATTGGAATACAAATTTGTGTTACTGTTTAATGAATTTTGTTTGAGATAATGAAATGAAATTTTGTATAAAGAAAGAAATGAAGATTGTGTTCTATTGAGAAAAAGAAAATATGTCCGATCGTAGACGTAAAAACGTTGATCACAACAGTTATCAATGAAATGTCAACTTTCTAAAATGAAGACAAGAAAATATGTGAGCTATTTGTATTTATATTGTTTTAGATATTGAAACGAATGAATTGTCAAAATTGTCGTTCTTGTAGCTTTTTACAAGAAGGCTTAAATAAATACTGGAACAAACAAAGGGTGTTGTTTATTTATCGATGAAAGGTAGATTATTAAAGCCATATTTACAGGAAGTTGTAGAATGGGAGAATAATCTTGTTAATTTAATATTTTGTAATCAACACTTAGGACAAAGAAGTTACCGAGTACAAAATTTTCGAGTACAGTTTTTATATTCAGCTTGTTCGTCTTGAAACGGGCATGCAAGATTGGTATTATTTAACTAAGTCGATACTACTTGTTCTCAATAATCAGACAATGACAAGAATTATCTGGGTATGGTAAGTTAAAGAATGTCAACTGTTTTAGATCTTGACGCATAGCCTCCTGTAAAAACAATTTTGGACTATGAAATCGTATTGTACAGTCTCCCCATCATTCGTTTCAAAATAGATTGAAAGCACAAATAGAACTGAGCGAAAACTAAGGTAAATATACTTTTTGGGTATGTTCCATAGATTGGTACCAGTTAGCATTTTCGTTATTTCTTTTTTCGTGTTTATACAATATAGAATTCACACAATTGCGTACTTCCAAATGTGATCATTTAATGGTTTGGTTGAATAACCAGTAGAAATAGGCCATGCGATTCCCAATGGCTACTAGACCAAACATGAAAATGGACCCTTTCTGCTTACAAGATTGGTGCAGAAATTGCTAATTTTAAAATAAAAATAAGTGAGGTGGATTCCAGTCGAGGGACTGTGCATATAAGCTACCGTCAGGCTTCAGCAGTGAGTTTCCTATTTGGATAATCAGTGTTCCGTTGAAAAAATTGCAATGAGACCTTTCCAACAACACCTCAACCACCTTTCTAGCCCTAGTAGTTCCTGAGTTGAAAGTACGACAGACGGATAGGGTGGGCGCATAAGGCTTCACAGCATTGCTGCTGAAGCCTGAAACGGCAATGCAACTAGTTTTTAATAGAATTAACCCCCCCCCCTTTCTGAATAAGTGAAGGTGTGTGCTTCCGGATGAAATCGAAACGGGAATTTGAATTTGGCTTAAAAATTGAGCAGGACACTGGTGTTCCCGTATCGCAACTCTGAAAGTGTTCATTGTGCACAGCAACACGTAAAGTTCAGATATGCTTAACTGTTATGGTCATACACTTGACAGTAAAGCTTCATCTTTCAGCTAATCAATTGATCATAAAACAGGATGTCTACCACACGGAAAAGGAAAAGTCACGAAAATCCCCCGAAATTACGGTGCTGGTCAGGGAAAAATATTACTGAATAGTGCTAAACAACTTCTTTCCGAATTTTTGCTAATTAATGAGAGTGCTTTTCTACCCTGTGCTTTTAACCGATAGACCAAAAATTGCGGACTTGTCATGTGTATTTCATTTTTGTGATGGATATTGAATGGTATAATTTCCATTGTAATGCCTTTGCGTAAATTACTGCTGTGTATTACTAATACACTTAATCAGTTGTCGAAACTGTCCAAAGTGCTTTCATTGTTAGAACGTAAGGAGATTAAATTCGAGACAAGACAAGGCTGCTGCGTAGCGTTGGGCATTGGCTGCAATCCTTTTCCATCTGTATGTGTAGTCGAGTTGAGTACAACGGTGATCTGAAAATCACTAGTGCGCTACGAGATTGAAGACATTCAGCAACGTTTGATATTTCTCACATTGGTCTAAATGCAGCGAAAGTTCATAGTAAGGGCAAGAAGCATGTTGGGCTGTCAGCAGCATTTCGCTCTGGAAAATAAAGCGTTCTTAATTTCAAAAAAGTTGATAATACCAGCGTCACAAACTAAGTGTTCTCTGGCAGATAAGTCTCAGGATAATGTTTCAAAACCAGGATCGTCGAAAATTGAAGACAGTGTTGATTCAATTAAGTTCTTTTGTCGTTTCAGAAGTTGTGTTAAAAGCAGAAGGCTTGTGGGCAATAAATAAGGTTATGTCGCATTGTTCAGCACGAAGTTGTGCCAGAGACTTATTCCGTTTAATCTTTCCTGACAGTGTCGTAGCACATAAATTTCACATGCAAAAAGACAAACTTTCGTACATGATAACGTATGGATTTGGTCCTTTTTTTCCAAGATTCTGTAGTTATGGAACTACATACATGTGAATACTTCTGTTTATCTGTTGTTGAAAGTTTGAATAAAGTGAGTCAAATGGGGCAAATGGATATTTTCGTGCAGTACTGGAATACTTCAGGAAATATCAACGTACTTAACATCAGTATTTTTGGGTCGTTCAAGTGCATCTGATCTGTTGAAAGCTTTCCATGAATATATTCTTAAATTAGGTGTCTCAGCAAAATGAATATTGCAAATTGCAACAAATTGTCCAAATGTTAACATCAAGTTCTTAACGTGATTTCAAACGATTAATGGAATCATCAGAATTAAATGAAGACTGCAAAATTCTAACGTTCAGGCAAGTGTTTTCATTTTGCGCACGGTTGTTACAAAACCGCACGCAAACTTAAATGCGTGGAAAATTAATTATTTTTTGAACACTTTGTATTATTATTTCAAAGATTTCCCATCTAGACGGTCGGAGTATACATCTGTGATAGGTTCATCTTTATTTCCTCTGAAAATGTGTTCAATTAGGTGAGTTGAGAATATTAATGTAATTGAAAGATTGATACAAGATTTGGAGCAATATCAGCACGTAAAGGTTTGAAAGACATAAACATCATGTCCTTTAGACGTGATTGCAGGGACTTCTTGATTGCTATATTTGAAAAACTAATGAGTAAAATAAGTCCTTTACGTAACAAAATGATAAAGGGGGCGACATGTTTGGCACCATCAGTCATGCTTAATTCAGTATTAAGCAATTGTCGAATGACTAGCTTTAGAGGAATTCATTTCTACGAACTGGATTCCTCTCTCAGAAGCGGATCAAATAAAAAGCTGTTACCTTAAAATTTTTGAAAGCAAAAACGCTTGATTTTGGGTGGAAAACTCAAAGTTTGGATACATTTTTCGTTGAAAATTTACATGCAGACTATGCTGTGTTTCTGAAATTTGCCATGAAGATTCTGTGCATATTTCATGGGAATGTAGCCATTGAAGGAGGATTTTCTGTGAACAAGGAGTGTCTCATTGAAAATATACGTGAAGAATCTCTTACAGCCCAGCGATGTATTGATTCAGCTATTTCTCAGTGTGGTGGAGTTAATAAAATAGTTGTCCAAAAGTATGATGGCTGTAAGGTTATCACGACGAAAGGAAGCTTTGGCAACGAGAAAGAATAAGAGAAGCGAGACAAAATTAACAACACTAGGAAGGAAATTAGGGCCTTGAAACTACGGGAGCAGGTTGAAGAAGCTGAACGAATTCAACAGAAAATTGTTTCAGCCCAAAAGAAACTGCGTCTACGTTCGATTTTTATCGTTTTAATGAAGATATGATACATTCAAAAGAAACTGCGTCAATGTTATAGTTTTTTTTAGTAAAGAATAGATCCGGGTAGCAACGGTAGAGGAAAGGAAGTAAGGCTTGGCTGGCGCAGTGTGTGGATAGGCGCTGACGGTGCCAAAAAGAGAGGGAAAAATAAAGATTTCCTTGACGGTGTTCAGGAGCGAAGACGACAACGCAGCCAAGTGAGGAAATAACATATGGCAATATGTGTGTGCCATAGTACACTATATGCAGTATATATCAATACCTACTTTACTCCATTGTACTCCCAATTGACACAAATGTACTAGCTCAGTTTTAAAATTAGAAAGCAATTTTTAAATGTAGTGAATTCAGGATTTTTCGTGTGTTTTAGATACAGTTGGAGTTGCCATTTTACACAAACTAAATAACATTCTGTTATATGTATGCTAAACTTTTGCGGTCGAGACAGCTCCAAAAACAAACAACATTACGACCGACTTTCGACGTGGGTAAGTTCGTTCAACAAAAACACATAACTCTATAAAAGTTCCTTTAAGATAGGTTTATTAATAATTAGCCGTCGTCCCACCTGATACAATGTAGCGTGTTAATTACAACTTCTAAGGAACACAGAATAATCTTTGCTAGTCTCGTCGTCCTATTGCAAACACAAAACTGATGACGAGATACAACTTTCAATGTTGAAGAGATTAGTTCAAAACGTAGTTAATACAGAATTTTACTATAGCACTTAGATATTGAAAAATGAACAGTAGCGTGAATATGTTAAGTGCACAAATGTTCGGTAATTCAAACAGTTACATAGTTAAGATATTATAATAGTTCAGTGCTCAGATATTAGAATAGTTCAGAGATTAAAATAGTTCAGTGCTCAGATATTAGAATAGCTCAGAGATTAGAATAGTTCAGTGCTCAGATATTAGAATAGCTCAGAGACCCC
>JAGDQP010076023.1:0-10102 GCA_022664845.1 Lepisma saccharinum
CATGGTCCAATTGCTTCCAGATTTCCGTCTTTTCTTCTTCATCGCAGCCGACTTGCGGCGCATACGCACACAATACATTGATCATTTCACCCATGCATATCCTGATACTCTTCACTCTGTCGTTCCTTCTATTTACACTTACTACACTATCTTTCAGATCTCTTGAAATAACAATTCCTACGCTGTTCCTTCCATATTCATTTGCTCCACTATACAAAAACTTGTAGCCGCCTATATAAAGAATATGCAACGTCATTCATTCAGTGATGTAACACGTCAGTGTAATTACTCATTTAGTGGTCTATTCATTCAAATAACCATTCATTCACTCCATAACATATGTAGTATTAATTGTGTATCTCATGTATTGAATGTCTATGGCCGAGTATTCAGAGGGAATCGTGTATGAAATGTAAGACCTGCTGCTTGTGTTCATTCATTCATCAATTTGCTTATATGACTGTAGTTGCTGTATCTCAAGTACCAAGAGATCTTACCTAATATTATTATTAGTAACATTACAAATAGAAATTTACTCATTACGTCGTTCACTCATTAATCATTCATTCACTGTAATTGAGTATAACTCATATGTCACTTCTGCCATGATATTATGTGCAGAGCGTGAAATTATTTACTGTGCGTGAAGCTACGCAGTCTTCATATTTGTTTTTCCACTTAAACGAGTGTAATGTGTGTGTCCCATGTATCAAGAGACTGTATGTAGTCTTTCCAAATGTAGAAGATTTGTTCTGTAAGATATTTATCTGTTTATTCATTCATTGCTGTACGTGTTCGTATAATTGATTTAAATCCCAGTATCCTTAAAATTATCTCAAAATACATTAATATATTTGCATGCACTGTAAAATATTTTTGAAACGTTGTTTCATATATCCAGTCAAGTTTCAGTATCTGCAGTGTTTCTGCTGTGCCTGAAAGGTGTCGGTCAAAAACACAGATTTCTTTTACAAGGTTGAAGGTTTTCCCCTTGCTGCGTGATTTTCGCACAGGCGCAGAATGAGAAAAGGTCTTTTATCGCAATCGAACATGCAATTCTGATCAAGTGTTTGTTGCCGACATTTTAAACACATATTTTAAAGAAATGGGAAATATTCTCAGTAAATGAGAGAATTGCGATCCCTACTTGATAAAAAGAAAGAGTTGTTAGAACATGGCGTAAGCCGTGGACGTAACTTTGTTTGTTTATGGCAACGTATTTCTGACTTTCTATAATGTTTTGATATATTGATTTCTTCAGTGGCGATTTAGTCCACTCACTAAGATTTCTAACTAAAAAAAAAAAAAAACTTTTTCAAACTTCTCTTGGGGATTCGATTTTTTTATTTTCCTGCAACCTGGAAGGTAGCTGTTTTTTATCTACCAAGTTAAAGGAAATTTAGAGGCAGCTATAATTTCCTAACTTTCTCCAAGAATTTGTCAGAATTTTTTTAACAGCGTATGTGTTACGTTTCATCTGGGTGGCGATGTAGGTTTATTGGGTACACAAGACTCACGCAAGTCATCCTCAGGCTTTCCAGGATTTTCATGAATCTCACTAGGTAAATGCCGGAATTGTGTCTAGATCAACATCATAGTTGCTGCCCTCCCCATTTTTGCTCTAAGAAGAATGCTCGCCAAGGGGCGTTATTCCTCATTCATGTGACGGGCTTAGACCAAAGTTTCCTAACCACCCATAGAAAGTAAAGCTATCGAAGCCAGCTACACCAAAACAAGATTCCTGAAACTGTATCCGCTTCATTTTCCTTCACGTATGGGTCAACATTTACTATCATTTTTTTTTTTACACATTTTGAGGAAATGCCAATTACAGAGGAGCGCAGCTTTCATTTTTCGGTAAATTTTCTAATTTGCGCAAAGCAATGAATTTTGTGGTGATTGGAATGAGTACATTAATCCTCAGAAGGGATGGTACCTACAGGAAGTTATTTTCGTGGGTCCAGCTTGAGTTCCCGTCTCACTACAGATGAGGCTGACTAGGCCATATGACACTGTCGAAAGATACACACATACACTTGCAGCAGAAGTAGAGCAGGACATACGCGCGGAGCGGAGACTGCTGCTGTGCTTGCTCTGTTCCGTGTACTTAAATGAATTAATGCGTCAGGAAGATCCCACCCTCCTGAAAGTGACTTGTCTTTCTTCGAGGAAAGTGTTGTGAGTTGAACCACATTATTGGGTAAAGGAAGATGAATGAGTTTGCAAATGACAAAGTGACTACGTAATAGGAAAGGATAGGAATCAGGACGAAGTACATGTAACAAAAAAAAAAGTTGCGTTATAGACTGCGAATGGCCTATTAAACATTCAAATCTCACAATAGAATAAAATATTAATATATCGTGCAAGATTCATTAGTCACGATAGTTGTTTATTTAACACGAGAGATCTTTTGCTGCATCTTAGTGTATTTATACACCTTCACTGTTAAAAATTTACCGACACATCCCTGGAAAAAGCTAGGAAACTATAGCTGCCTGGAAATTCCTGTAACTTGATTGCAGTTTTGAGGAGGGGAAATTAGAAGCCTAAAGCGCGATTTGAACCTGGGTGGTTCTGTAAAAAGTCCTGCGTCTTACTGACTGAACTAGACTGCCAGTGATAAGAATGCACTAGATGGAAATAGTATAGAGGGTCAGAAATACGTACAACATAGACACAGTTCCTTCCACGATTTACGCCATGTTTTAATCACTTACTACTTGTCAATTAGGGATCGCAATCCCCATTTACTGAGAGTATTTCCCATTTCTGCTGAAATACGTGATTAAAATGGCGGCAGGAAACACTTTGTCAGAATTGCATGTTTGGTTACGAAAACAAACTTTGTGTGTGTGTGTGCGTGTGCGCGCGCGCAAAAAATACTCTAGAACTGAGAACTCGGAACCTCCAGTACCACAAAAGAAATTTATCGGTGTTTTTCTAGGATTACTGGGAAACATTCTATTGCTTGAAATATTTACTTGATATATCAAGGAACGACCTCAGAATTTTTAACTGTTGACACTAAAATCGACATTACCTGTACAGAACAACTCGTATCAATAATTGTTTGCTTTTGAAAATCCAGAGGAACTCAAGAAATCAGGGCGATAATTACACCCATGACCTTGTAGAACTGTAATTTCTAGCATTATTAAATCCAATTCGTATGTTAACAATTAAACCAGTGATACCCAACCTTGTTTTGCTCATGGGCCGTATTAAAATTTAGCTCGATCTTCGCGGCTAGAACATCCTCTGACATAAATAGCATACAAACTATACGCATCGTTGAATTGTAGCTTTTAAACGCTAATATCACAAACCCTAGAAAATACTTGATACATACAAACAATTAATGTTTGTAAAAATAGCAAGAGGCCAAAATCAAAGAATTAATCAGGATAGAATCTTATGGATAATGTTTGTTACTGCGACGATGAACTTGCGAGTTCCATAAGCCAGAGAGAGAGAGAGACAGACAGAGAGAAAGTAAGTGAGTGTATGGGTTGCATTTAGTCTTTTCTCAGTTAAGAAACATTAATTTCATGTATAGATTAAGAAGGAGAAATGAAATGAAACCTTCTTTCGACATGTTTATGGTGAATAAATACAACATATCTGGCGGCCCTGAAAGGCAAAAGCTGTGGGCTGGATTTGTCCCGCGGACCGTAGGTTGGGCATCACTGTGTTAAATCATTCTATGAAAGTTCTTCCCTCTATTCTTTTCATTTATTTATTTCTCTAAAGTAGAATACCTTACAGTTTTAAATCAGAGCTGAAACTTGTAATTGGGTCATGTTTTGGACCGGGTAGCCGAGTCTGCTTGGGACCCGGCCTGACCCGGTGACCTGGAGGGCAAAGTAGAGTTTTCATTTACTTTCTTGTGTTTGAACAGTGTTTCTTTCAGGGGTAACCCGGACCGGAGGTGTTATGCCCAGAGCACGATAAATACGACACCGAAAATTGCCAGTTCATTATAGCTCCTAGACCGGGTCAACTGGGTCATTTCAGGTCAAGTTTCGGACCGGGTCAGTGGTTTAAGCTCTGCTTTAAATAGACCGAATACTGTATATTATATACGTATTTTGTATATCTCTATCACTACCACAAGTCTCTGTTGTGATTTAGTATTTATCTTGCACGGTTTTCACTTTATTTTTCCATTGTAAAGCTACAATGAATCACCGGCAATTGGCTGCTGGGAAATCGTTGTAATTTTACAATGATCGTCACACACTAATTCAAACTGTCACACATATCACAAAAGATACACCAAGAGATGATGAATGTAATCTACCTACTTAATCAAAGGATGTAATGTCTTTTAACGTTTCACAAGCGCAAACAGAAAAGGAAAATGAAGTGTATAAAATTATAATCACTCTTAGAATTTCCAATGAAAAGACAGACAGATTCTTTTAAATTATAATCATTCGCAGAGCTATTACAGGCATGACGTAATTAGTGTTTTACAACAATTCATTGTTTATGACTTTCAACAATTGCTTTTTCATGGTCTTATGGGAGAAATTCGCACATTTGCATGCGCTATTCCAATGTATATATAGGAGCGATTCCACGCGTCACGAACTGACATCTCAGAATACACTTTTCGACTGTAGTTGCCTTAACATCTCAGTCATATATAAAAAAAATAAGCAACTTGAGCACATCGTATGATAGAGGCGATATTGCAGATCAGATTCCCGGTGAAAGAACATGTAAAAAACAAAAATACTATGTCTCATTTAATGTTAAAGTTGCCGTCACGAACTGACATTTTTGCAACCCGAACTTACACTCTGACATACATTTCCCTCAAACTTCTAAAAGTAAGGGCCCATTTTTTCTAATATACCACATTAAAGAGGTATGTGTTAAGATTTATTTTTATTTTAAAAGTTCCAAAATATATAAATATAATAAGCATAGAGGAGGAATAAAACACAGCGTCACGAACTGACATCTTTGGATTATTAGGTCATTTACCTTGTAAGCATTGCTTTATTGAACTAATGGATTGGATTACAGATTCTAGATAATATATTACGATAAAATATACCGCGTGCCAAAAATTCTTGTTTCAAAAGTTTAAAATTTTAAATCCATATTAAAGCGATTCCACAAATATGTCAAGCTCAGTAGTAAAAGGTCAAACGTATTGTGGATTTTTCTTCATTAATGCAATCAGTTCTTGAAAGGTATCCAGGGCCGTAAATATGGGGGTACAAAGGGCGCATGTGGCCCGGGAGCCGGGCTCGGGGGTGCCAACGCCAAATAAAGATAAGGATGGTGCATTGTACTCTTTTGGCTCTTCGAATGGGCACCAAAATCAGAGTTTGCTGCCCTTGCTACAAGTTGCCTACCTGGGTATACGATGCGTGTTTACTAAAAATTACTTTAAAAAGTCGTTAATTCAAAATGCATAGTGAGCTTCTGTTGTTGGATAATAATTTTAAATAATTTAAATAATTATAATTATTTAAAGATAAAAAATCAATTTTACTTCATTTTAATTATGAGTTACAACTAAATATGTAGGAATGCAACATTTATTGTGCTTAAAAAGAAGTTTGAAATGTGTTTTGTTCAGCTTTTGACTCTAACGCACCACATGAAAGCAATTACTTTTCACCCATTACTCTGCAGCGTACAGTACTTTACATAATACATTGAAATTAGCATATTCACCGTAATCTGAGACCGTCACTAACTGACCACATTATGTTAATGATTTAACACAGAATCTATTGTGATTAGACAAAAGTTTCAAATGTATTTTTTTGTTCAGTATCTGACGCTAACGCGCCATGTAAAAGCAATTTACTTTTCACCAAATATTCTGCAGTGTATAGTATTGACTTTACGTCACGAACTGACATAATTATGCAGTCGATTTTTCTAATGTTTGCTAGACCGTAAGGTAGATTACCAAAATACAAACCAAGGTTTGTCAGTATAGTAGATAAGAACAAAGTTTAATATATCATTTTGTAAATTTAAATTTCTACATTTTTAGCTGAATAATTCACTGTTAAAATGAAGTAAAATTTTAGCTATTTTTGTGATTTCTTAAATAACCACAAAACAGAAGCTCATTACGCATTCGTACTAATGAGTTTTTAATTATTTTTTTTGTATAAACATGCATTGTATACTTTCCAAGAATAAATTGCAGTAATTAAAATAACTCCACGGTATGTTTCAATGTTTACTAACGGGTATGACATATTCATGGAATTGCTCATAGATATCTCTTTGTACAAATGTGGTTTATTTTTCTTTTCAAAATATATGTGACGAATTTTTTGTCATGGTTTTTTTTTTATTATTTGTGTCCCTATTGATTGCCAAACGTTGGAAATCATACGTCCTTTATCTATTTACCATCCATCATATTTCTATGTAGGCCCCCATATGTATGTATGGATATATGTATATGCATATGCACGTGTGTGATGATCATCATAAAAACGATCATTCTGAAATCATAATCAATTTCGTGGCAACTGATGTTGCGGTGATTAACCGTAATTTTGCAATGGAAAAGATTAGAGTTTGTTCCACATTAATAGAATCTCACTTATTTGGCAGATTAACAGGAGCGTATAGGAACAGTACATGGATTGATTGCGAATACCTCTCATTATAATTTCAGAAACTAAGAAAGCCAACAAGGGTCAAAATTTGAAAAGCAACTTTACGACAAGATTGTAATTTTGTGCGATCTTAGATTGTATTTTAACGAAACATTTTATGAGTATATTCGTATTTGCTTCATTCACTGACTATAAGTTACTACGAACTGGTTACAGGAACTTTGTTCAAATTCCCTCATGAAATAATGAATGGAGGGAGTAGTCTTTAAATTTCAAATATATTGTAATGTAAGTGCTATACTCTGCATACGAAGATGTTAGCTCTGGCGAGAGTGTTGTTTCTTCCTAGCAACAACTTAAGAAGTAATAATATCCTTAGTGTTAATTGTCTTTTGTAGTGTCTGAAGACTATTCTGAAATATCAGGGTTTCCTTAAAATATAAACACATTCTAAACAAAACCAAACAATATTAATGCAAGAGGAGATGTTTTGCGAAAGTGACGGATAAGATTGATCTTTTCGAGTTCTTAATTGAAAACAATTAAATGAAGCTTTTAGTAAAGTGATGAGGTTGTTAAAATTGATTGCCACCGTTCCTATGACAACCGCCGAGGCAGAAAGATATTTTCCTATTTTTATGTCCCTCAAATGCATAGACAAAAAACAACTGTCTGCACTGGCATTGCCATTCAACGACTACAATGTGACCAATCAATTAAAAAGATTTCAATGGAAACAGGACGTTCTGAGTATAAAACTAACAAGGTCTGCTGTTACTGGCATTTTAAACAGCCACTTCTACGTGCTATGAGATTTTTGTAACGTTTTGACAGCGCACATAAAATCAAAAGTTAAGTGCTAGGTTATCAGTAGGCATAAAATCAAGAGCTAAATAATTTGAATACAATTGTTTCATTAGAGCCAATGCACAGTGGTCCAGAATGCCAAAAAATCGGCAAAAATCCGAAACTCATGCTTTAGCGCTCAAACTCACTCAAATAAGTAAATTTAACAATTTAATAGGTAAAAACATATTTTGAGCGAGGAACTGTTGTCAGGCCATTTTTTATTTACTTTTATTTTTTGAATAAAAGTTTATTCTTTTACCTAAAACTCAATATTCTGTGTGTGTGTGTTTGTTTGTTTGTTTGTGTGTGTATGTATGTATGTATGGATTCTGCTTTTGCAGTTTTTGGACCAGATACACCAAACTTTGGGATATAATTCCTAATGTTCGGGAGAGGTTTATGAATGTATTTCATGTCCTGGTGGGACTCCGTTAGGCCTCTGGGGCTCATTATTTTAACATAGGGCCGAATGTAAAAATTGAGATGATGTTTGAATCGTTTTATCTGAAAATGGGTTGCATATGTTGAGGCGAGAAAAAAAGTTTATTAGGACAGAGTTGTCCAGAGCCCCTGTTGGGTTTTACGGATCCATTACCCATAACAGTCGTAATGTAAAACTTGTAGTATTTTCATCATTCTTTTTCGAACTGTATTTTATGATTTAAGACAAGAGTAAATGTTTACGGGTAAAAGTGGTCTGGGGCGGCATTGGATCACAGGGTTCGTAATGAGACCAGGGCCTTTAAAATTGAACATGGGACCCATTTTTAAAAAATTGATATACCGTATTTAAACAGTTCTTTTCTTTAACTGTTCTGGAATCGTGACAAAAAAATGTCCAAATCTGTTTCTGAGTATGTTTGAAAAGCCTAGTCCAATTACGCAAAGAGAGTCGAAATGATCTACGTGACGCAATGCCAGGCACTAAAATGCTGATTTATGAATAATTTCAACAACGACAGTATCACTTTGGGGGAGATTACCCCCAAGCGAAGAAATATAATGTAAATCCAAACATAAAAATAATAATGATTTTCTGTATACTATGCATACTTGCAATTAATATTTACGTTAGGAAAGAAACTAATACGCAGTTTCTGGAAAATAATTTTTTACGGAAAATTAATGTGTTAAAAACAATAATATTACCTTATTATATACTTATTACGAATTGATACAGGCTATTTAAAGACGTTGAACGAACGCATAAAATGAAAAACAGGACATAGGTCATGCTTTAACAGAGGCACATACATTCATTTATCTGCTTCCTAAGTCTAAATTAGTCTAAAAAAAACTGTGCCCATTTACCAATACTTCAAAGTGTACTTTGGTTTTAAAATCATCGTGACAAATAGTGGAGCACGTTTTGTAACTCAAGATAACTTTTAAATTTACATGTCTTATATGCAAATTGTTTATTTTATTATAAAACACTTGTGTGTTGTTTGTCTTTGCGTTAGGGGTATGTTACAAGTCTGCTTAACCAAACCATACTGACTTGCGAAAAAATAATTGTGAGAAAAAGTTTTTAAAATATGTGGAAAATGCAACATGGAAATTTCATTTTTAGGACACCTTACTTTGCGGCACGGAAGGTAGAGGAAATAATGTATATAGGAAGTAATTTCTTTCGCAGACATATACACCAATTTGTTGTCTAGAGCTTTTCCCATACTATATACTGTAGATGCATTTTCAGTTTTTGCCGGCTTTTTTGGTATTCTAGAACGAAGTGCTTAATGGACGTCTTTAAAACCTAAATTGAACGTGTATCTGTACCTCGTAGGTACACTTCAGTATGCCACTTCCTTGCCAAACTCGACCTCGGTACACAGTTTTGTACATTTGAGCAAGCTCTTCTTGGAGGTATGCACAACTATGTCATCGATTGTTTTGTAGAATTGGCAATTAATAACACAACACTATGTCGCAAAAAATGTGAGAGAGAGAGTGCTCAGATCAACATATTTATGAACTGACATGTGAGTTTTGCGAAAAGTAACATAGTATAGTTTACCTCCGAGGTACAGACCAGAGCTGAAACGGGTCACCGGGTCAAGTTTTGGACCGGGTCATCGGGTCTAGGATTTAGATCCGGTAATCCGCAGGACAAAGCTTCATATTTAATTATGTCCTTGTCTTTGAACAGTGTTACCTTCAGGGCTGACTGGGACCGGAGATGTTATCCCCAGAGCACGAAATATACGACGCCGAAATTCCCAGTCAATTATATTTCCAGACCGAGTAAGTCGAGTCATTTCGTTCAAGTTTCGGACCGGGTCTCTTGGTCACCTACGTTCGGATTAGATCGGGTCACCAGAAGTGACCCGGTTTCAGCTTTGGTACAGACATATATATTTCCAATCAAAATTTTCAATATGCACCGATTGTGGATGCTTAGTTGAAGCTCATTTCTCCGTAATGAGGACCTAAGTTCGAACTCCGTAGGCAGCAGCCACACTGACTAAGGCTTTGCTTGTTTCTCCTAAATTACTCAAGGCTAATGCCGAGATGGAACTTTGAACTAAAGCCAGGGCCTCTCCCTCCTCCATTTCTCGCCTTTATATGTATGACGTTATGTTCCTTCATATACTAGTGTATATGCAGTAGTGTTCATAAATATGCAGTTAGAATACTCAACATAC
>JAGDQP010076030.1:0-10100 GCA_022664845.1 Lepisma saccharinum
AGTCAAGAAAATTGACAGACTCAAAGCAAAATGTGAATTTTATTATGATTATTATATT
The DNA here is from genome assembly GCA_022664845.1 of Lepisma saccharinum. NCBI lineage: Eukaryota > Metazoa > Arthropoda > Insecta > Zygentoma > Lepismatidae > Lepisma > Lepisma saccharinum. The sequence continues at coordinate 59 of JAGDQP010076030.1, forward strand.
AGTACTGGCTGAATTGATAAGGAATTTATATAATATTGGTAGGAGAAAGTTATATAAACTGGTGAGAGAAACTAGAATTGAGGTTAACGATAATACCATCAACAACTCTGGTAATAAGTCAAAAGCAATGTGGAATATGTGAAAAAAGAAAGTAATCCTCTATATAAGAACATAAAAGACTTTGATAACCAACTGAATGCTTCTGAACTGAATAACTTCTTTGTTGACAAAATTGAAGAAATCCCGAGAGAAGTTTCATCATACCCTCACAATAATGATTCAAAATTTTATTTAAATAAATTGTCAAAACCTATCACTACGATTAATTTCCATCTAGTTGAAGTAAAAGATATTGAGAAAGCAATTATTAAAATGTGAGGATATTTATAATCTGAGCTCTTAAAGTATGGGGTAAACTTCATAAAGGAGTCTTTAACTCACATTATAAATTCTTGTATATAAGGGTGTTATTTTCCAGAATATTTTAAATTAGTGAAAGTAGTACGTATAATGAAAAAAGGAAATAAGTCTTCTCCTGAGAATTACAGACCAATTTCATTGGTTCCAGTTATATCTAAAGTTTTCGAGATTGTACTGAACGATGAAATTGTTGACTACTTTGAACATAATAACTTATGTAGTAATTCTCAATTTGTCTACAGATCTGGACTAGGTACTGTTAAGGCTGCTGTCTCATTTTTGGTAAATTGTATTATAGGGTTGGATAGTAAGAATATTGTCCATGTGAAACTATATGATCTATCAAAAGCATTTGAAACTGTGAGTAGTTGCTTCAAACACTTGGTGGGTATCGCATCTTACATGGTGCAGCTGCTCACACACACAGATGACCAGAACGCACACAGATTGGTAATCCTGTAGAAGCTAGTACAAAGCGAACTCGCTGATGCGTGACAGTACCCGTAATCGGCTTATCCCGAACAAAGGCGATCTTCATCACTTTTGATAGGACCCTCGTTTCTTTTGGCTGCCACTATCAGGTTGACATGTTCAAATGCGGCACCGCTGGCGTTGGTGGATTTGTGCTGGTGCATTTTCGCATGTGCGGACCAATGGTTAAAGTGTGTTGGTGTTGGAGTGCGGTTATCAGTCGTAATGGCCACCTCCAACATGGACAAAGATATTCCGAGCGTTGATAGTTAATCGTGCCTGTGGAGAAGTCGTCCGCAGCGTGCAAGTGTTCGGCACGGTGGGTGGATGAACCGTGCATTTTACGTACCATTGACCAGTGGCCAGTGGGTCATTGTATTTTATGTACAGGGTGTTACACATGGCGCCCTAGCCAGCGGGACCATGTATGTATGAGGTTCCGTGGTGGGTACTTATATCCGGATGCTACATCAGAGGTAATTTACATGCTGCTTGCCGATCGGGTTACGGACACCTTACAGGACACAGAAACTATCCACGTTGTATAACGTGTATAAGGAAACACATCCGGTCAGTGGTGATGAGTGGATGGCTGGGTTCAACGGGGGGGTGGGTAACATGTGTTGAACACTCGAATGGAGGACCTTGTGCATTTGTTTCTCGCGAGGGATATGCATGTGTTTTTCGATGACGTGTGAGCCTTGTTTATGAATTGTGCCGGGACTTGCAACGTTTCCGAGGACGCCGTGATCGGACATTAATATCGTGCCGTTGGACCTGTGTACGGACTAGTATTGTATAACAGTATAATGTTATGAACACTCAACCCCACCCCCACAGTGTGTATTCCTCCTTTGTAGTAGGTTGCAGTGTCCGAGGTGACTATATTGTGGACAAATGCGCGTTGGATACCATCAGTACGTACTTGCAAAACAATCCCATTCAGTGTACCGAGTGCAACTTACGTAAAGTGCACATGTGCATGAAAGTTTGAAACACAGGAACGGTGATGGCGTAACATGTGTCGAATCATATGAAAGATCCAGAACTATTTGGCGAGTATAATTCCATTTTGTTACACAGGGTCATACTCATATCTTGAAGACCTTTATTAAACATCGTTCAACAAGAATCCAGAGTGCAATGCACAATGGATCCTCAAGCTGCCCAATGTTGCGAGATGGGCTCCATCTTTTACTCTAAGGGTAATGAAAAGATAGTTGTTTTACGTAAGATTTTCCAGTTCGGGAATGTAACAAACCTTCAAGATGATGCGCACATTACAGTTCAAAGTTGATATTACCAACTGTACGTATCACCAACCAGGGCAAGAGTATGCCTGTGTATTGCGAACCTGAATACAGTTCCAGTGTTGGATGAAGTTAGAATCGGCATAGGTGGTGGATGGTATATCCACATTACACTTGTTAATCTAGTACCAATAAATATATACAACCCAGGATATGAAGGTGAATGTTATTTCTTGAAATGAAACGCAAAACACAAAGGGAATAGAGATAAAAAGTTTTTATTACAGTAAACTATTCTACTACATATAATCTTACAACTAAACTACTTTACGACATAAGTGTTACAATTTACATTTTGGTTGCTTTTTGATTTGGTGAGCGTACAAGCTGATCATTCCATGCGGGGTTGGTGTTTGCCAATTTCGATTGAATATGTACATTACGTACTCTTAAGTAAAGGTAGACAATGCAAAACATACCACATAGCAAGGAATCATCAGCTTGGTACTGAATGTCATTGACATGGAATTCTTTACAGTTTCTTTGGAGGAAATGAACAGTTGGTCTCAGCGGAGGCTGTGCAAGGGGATCAAAATAAACCCCCCGCCGCTGCTTATTGATATACAGGGTGATCCAATGTGTATCTTCACGATACGACGGACTTAGGTTCTTAATTAAGGTAACAGGTGGTTGTGTCCAGTGCCACTTAATACGGATGCTGTACGGCACCCGTGTAACACCACGTCTAACAGTTCATGGTTCCCCATGATTACGTAGGGGTACAGTCATTTCAACGTTACAGTTTACCGTTTTCATTGTATATAAACATATGTAGCCCATACAGTACACGTTTGTTGTTATTGCGCGTGCGCGTGGCATGCATGTGCGGTATATAGACGGTTTACCGTGTTGGCCATGATTTGGTTACATACAGGTCGCTTGCGCACCTTACACCTCGAAGTCATCAGCATGTTTGGTTATCCGCATATGCAACTGTGGCGGGATACCACGTATACCTTTACCATTGTAAACTCCGAGTGCACCAACCGCTCGTTATTTCGAACTAAACAAATCACGCTCAGGGGTACAGTCGACCGTCTTGCTGACTTACAAAGTATGTAAAGAGTTCGTTACTGTCTGTATGACGCCAGTTACAACTATACGACGTCCACTCTTTTGCTACGGTGCGTTACATTATTACCGATGCTACGGGTATGTCCCTATGATTTCCGGTACAGGTGTGGATGTACACTGACCCCGAAGGAATTTGGAAAACGATGGAAAGGGCGTATCTTCACCACGGGCTAAAGCTGGTAGGTGGCAACATGACTGTTGAGGTACATATTTGGGAGCCTGCATTACACTAGCCCTGTTTTCGTACGCTACTGTGTTTTTCTGTGCTACAGCCCTGTCCACGCGTTGTTTCTGTATTAGGAATTTTTTGTCAATTCTGACTAGAATTGTAAAAATCTACAAATAAATGAAACTCCAACCTTACGGTATCACCTCGAAAGGTTTCGCTCCGTAGCGGGCGTGTCCTGTGAATATGATCACTACTTCCATCCATGATATATGTATATGTAGTTATTACGTACATCAACACCACCACTACACAAACCCAGGTACAGACATTGCTAAGGCGTCCACTGCACCATGTTCACTTGTATGTTGGAATGTACTACATGTAGGATGCGCCACTACACTGAGTGGTTGTTGCCAACAACGACGTGCACACACACACACAGACGCACATGGTACAAAGCACTACACCGATGTGTACAATGTCACTGGGCTAATGCACTACCACACGCGGCAGTGAGGTCCTTCCAGAGTAGTTTACCCATGACCTTGGTAAGTTCATTCTCCAACAAAAAGTACAGTCCGCACACAAACGCAGTACGGCATGCATCCTGGCTATGGTTTTGGACATACACACTCTGGAGCGCGTTTGTGTTGGTCGGATCCAATATGGTAATGAACGTACGGTCCACCAAAGCTCCAAAGCGGTCCACAGACACCGCTCATCAATGGTCCCTAACGTACACGTACACGTTGGCCCTTTTAGCTTGGCCTTCTCTTCCGCGTTGGATGCAACGTGGCAGAGCTCCCGCTCATCAACAGTTTCCCAGTGGCTCATGGTGGTGTGAACAATGTGGTAAAAGTACACGAGCAACTCTCACTTAAAGGACCCGCATGCGCCGTAACGATAGCCACACAACGCGAAACTAATCACGGAAGACGTACTGATAGGGACCACGCAGAGCTCGGTGGGCGTAGCTGCGCCGTGCGAGTGCGCAGTCGACACGTAACATTTACTTAGGCTCCTGCACAAAAGGTGGGACGCATGCGTAGAAACGTAGGGTGGCAACATCCACAGAATGCGTATAATAAACCCACATGATCCGACCATGGCACGTATGACGATAAACGCTAATACCAATAGCATTCTGCTTGCTAACTGCGGTTGTGCACCAATCGGGTGCCACTGTACAGTGGAAGCGGTAACTGTGAATTGTCTACTAAACGTTATACAACGCTTTGCCCTGGACGAGTATTATATGTGTGCGTTATGTACATGTAGCAACACCTACATTATCCAAAAGGCCATACACATTTTGACCAACCCGCTGCATGTAAAACTATGGTATAGTACGTATAGGGAGACACATCCCCTCACCAACGGTGGATACAAATAGTTCTTCATTAACATTCAACGTGAGAAACATGTACTCGCAAACCTGCTGCTGCCTTTTTCTTTCAAATCCTGGACCCGTAAACCCCACCCAGAGAGAGTGTTGGTGCATGTGAAAAAACAGTGGTAAAGCCCAGTGAACATGTCGGGCGACAAATACGCAAACGTGCTAATCGCGGATGAGCCCTGTTTCTGTGTTCCGGACTATCTTTACTGGACGTGTATCAAGTCAGCATTGCTCGAAGTCGACCCGCAAAAGTACGTTCCGTGTATTACCTGTCACTATGCATTAACAGAAGAAGGCGAGGTGTGTAATTGTGGACTTTAATAACATTCAATACGTACTTTATATGGTGACAGAACCCAATATGGCATACGAGATGTATAAACTCTTTTCCGAGGAGCATCCACGTACCAGGATGACCTTTATTCAATTTCAGTTAGCCCTCGCTAAACAGGTAGAGCACTATTTGGACCAGGTTCGCGATATCCTCCATTCGAAGGTGAACAATCAATGTGAGTGAACTCTACGATATGTGTGTCTGTTGTCCTGGCGAGGTGTGTGTGTTACATAGTCCTCTACCTGGAGGGGGTCCCGATGTTCGCGGGCATATGTAGCTAAAGTACCGGGTGCTGGACGTTACGATCCAGGATTCTGGGTGTGTTTTATCAGTTGTGTATCAGCATAGTGGGTTAAATAATATATTTAACGTACGGTGTACATATTATTATTTGTCTCCTGCCAGGGTTTGGTACGACACCAGGTAGGAAATGGTTATTATTATTATTATTATTATTGATATTATTATATACCATCGCTATGACTGCCACGCCTGGATGGTCCTTTTTATCTTTCTGTGACAACACACACATACGTACAAAGCATGCATTGCTAAAGGGGCTTTGTTTAGATTTCATTTGTGGTGATTGTTTTGTTTTTAATTACCTTACCAGCTCTAGTCTGCTTACCAATCGAGTATACCCCATCATAAACCATCGTTTGTATGTGTGTGGGTGAGCATTAATACGTCCACCACCACTGTTAGTATTATCCTTGTATAATTCCCACTTTGCCAAAGACTGTGGGTGGCAATCTGTGTATCTATGCACGCATTCAACTACTCTATTGCTATGGTGCTGGCTTTGGTCTACTGTTACCTGTTGCTGTGGATTTACTGTATGTACTTTACCACCACCTCAACAACAACCGTCGTTGGTATGGGGGGTGAGCATTACTGCTACACCGCCACCGTTAGCATTATTTTTGTATTTGGTTTATAATTCCCACTATGACGAAGAATATGGGCGGCAACCTGTGTGTGTACACGCATTCAACTATTCTAGTGCTATGGTAGCTTTTGCTTTTGTTTTTTGTTTGTTAGCATGCCCGTAGGTAACCTGTTTCTGTTGCATGTACTATTCCACCACCGCACCCATTGGTTATATGTGTGTACACACTACAGGTGCAATTTTATTCTTACCATTTTACGTATCCACGTTGTGTTTTGGTTTGTTGTCTTATTATTGTACAGCATCCGTGGTCGCGGACCTGCAAATAATGCAGTGCAACTAGTGTGACTGCAAACACACACCTTCTGTTAGGTTGGTGGTTCGTGAAAATCGAACGCAGATATACTTTGATCTTTCCCATGGCTGTGTCATTTATACAGCAATAACAGACACACACACCACAATTACATACGTCTTACATACATGCATCCTATTCCGTTCTGATGTTGCTATTGACCTCTGGCTGCCTTACTATTCATATTTTTTCTCTTTTTCCAATCTTTGCTGCTACTAGATAAAAGTCCCCTCCTCTCACCGAGCGCTTGCTGACTTCGATCCTGTACATAACTAGCTTTCTTTATTTCTCTGTTTCATCACCATATATATATATATATACACGGCTCTGCATAAATGATGTTTTCAAATGAATGGGTGTTCTTAAAAGAGTTTGGTGCGCTGAGTTCAATAGTGCAATCCGTTTTTTCCTAGCACGTCAGGTTTTTGAGTAATTCAAGGATTTGTTTTTAATAAAAGTCCCGTGTATATGCGATAGAACGCCAAGAAATGTCTCCAACCGTCTCCATTTTTAGTGATAAATGTAAAGTGCAAATGTGAATACACCATAGTATGTGGTCTGGCAACACTAATTAGACTGCTCTTTACTCCTCCACAGATGGTCTGCTAACACCGACTGGAGTGAACTGGACGGTTGCATAAAGCGTAGATTTGTGTATTCAGAGAACAATGTCGTCACGTGGGTGCAGAAACGACCCGAACACTTTCTGTTATATATGTGGGAAGTACATGTTGTGTAAACAAAGACTAAAGATAACACCATTTGTGAAAGAAGCCTATTTTGCTTATTTCGGACTTGTGTTGGCGATAAAACTAAACCATGGGCACCCCAGAAGGTATGTAAGACGTGTGTGGAAGGATTGCGGTTGTGGATGAACGGACAAAGAGACAAATTTTATTTTGCTCTTCCAATAATATGGCGGGAACAATTAAACAATACGGATGACTGCTATTTTTGTCAGGTGCAAGTGCAAGGTTTCAGTGCCAAGAACAAAGTGAGATAGTGTATCCTCATTTGAGATCTGCAATACGACCAATCAAACATGACGAAACTCTGCCTGTTCCTTCGCGTCCATCAAGCAGTACATCGTCGCGAAAGGAAATGGTAAGCGATATCAACAGACAACAGTGGCTCAGATACAGACGACTATGTACCCAGTACAAGTGACAGTACACCACACGTATTTAGTCAGACAGCACTGAATGACTTGCTACGTGATCTTGAGTTACCAAAGGAACGTGCTGAACTGTTAGGTTCCATACTGAATAAAGACATTTATTGTTACCTGGCACGAAAATTTCACACTACAGATCCCGGGAACAAGAAATAGTGTCGTTATTTTCAGAAGAAAGGTCTATGATCTACTGTAATGATATACCAAAACTTATTACGTGGCTTGGTGTACGGTATGAAGCTTCAGATTAAAGACTTTTCATAGATTCGTCTGTAACCAGCCTGAAAGGTGTTTTATTCCCCAATGGGAATGTCCTCGGCTCTGTACCAGTTGCTTATTCAAATACTGTGAAAGAATCATATGAAAGTTCGCAATTTTTGTTGCAATGTGTAAAGTACTCCGAACGTGGGTGGGTTTTATGTGGTGACTTCAAGGATATCAACATTTTACTTGGACTATATACAACTGGGAAACACAAAAATGCCCTGCTTCTTGTGCGAATGGGACAGTCGCGACAGACAAAATCACTGGCAACGGCGGGAGTGGCCAACCAGAGGACTTCCACACCCCGAGCAAAGAACGTTCAACATGCACCGCTTGTGGAACCCACAAAAGTTCTTCTCCCTCCTGTAATATATTGAAGTCTTTATTAGTAAGTCGGTAACGATGATAGACGCCATCTGAATTTCAATTGTTTCGTTCGTTTGAAGGGTGGAAGAGCTCGCCACTTCTTTATATCGGAAGTGAAACGTTTGGGAGACAGATGGTGGCTATGTATGCTCTTCATGGTCAAAGAAGTGAAGGTATTCCACTTCGGAAAGCAAACAATATTACGAAGTTTATATGAGTATTAGTTTCTTTGGAATAATCTTTGTTAATAGTGAGGAAATTGTTCATCTATTGCTTTTATGTATATTGGAAGGAAATCCAATATGGAATGCACTTGCATGTGCTTTGAAGCTATTATGTTCGAATTTTCCGAAATGTTTGCTGAAAGTGTTGAATGCAGTAAATCAGTCTACAGCCAGAAAATTGAGAAGTGTGGTTATTTGTGATAATGCGACGCCATATCATTGTGTTAATTCTGTTATACCAAAAGGTCTGTTATTTTGTTCTATTATTTCAATTCCTACGAAGTATGTGGGTAGTGAAGGGCCATACAGTCAAAATGGTTCCATTAAAGTGCACAAAGTGATTGTACAGTTCAGTTTGTAAGTACTTTTGATTTGATTCATTATTTTTTATATTTAATTAAACTATTCTTTTTTATGAAATCAGGGACTTTGATTGGTTTTTCTAGGCTAACCACGAATCTACATTTAATTAGAAATAAAATACATTAATCTTTCTCTTTCAGTGAAAATGGAAAATATGTCAAAGATTAATTATGTTAAATGTGCATGGGTATTTCGCTCCAACCCCGACCATCCCTATTTGAGTTTTTTCCCAGCAACCTAAAAGCTAAAATTAGGGATTAGCACACTTACTTACAGTAGTAACAATTCTAATGTAGAACTTAAAAATATTCAGTTAGTTTCCTGGGATTTTTAATAGATAATCATTTGAACTGGGAAGATCTTATCCTTAAAGTCGAAAGGAGTCTATCTAATACGTAGATTAAGATTGTGTGTAAGTTTAAAGGTACTAAAAGCTGTCTACTATGCACAAAATCATAGTCATTTAAGTTATGGCACGCTAATTTGGGGTCATCAGTCCTCCATCAAAAGTCTATTGGAAATACAAAAGGTGCAGTAATATTAATGCTTAGTCTCCCTTGTCGTGCACATTATAGGATAAACTTCGTTAAATTAGGTATTATGACAGTTCCAACTATTTTCATATATCAATGTTTGCTTTATATAAAGGAAAACAATCATATTTACAATGAATTAGGATACTCTCATACATATCAAACTAGAAATATGAACCACGTAGGATTATTTGATGTAACTAAAGTAAGACACAAAATATACCTTTTACTATATGTCAGTTAAATTTTACAATTTTGTTCCTTTGTCTTTAAGAGAACTTCAATTTTTGGTGTTTAAAAAGGACAAAAAATTACATATTAATAATTGCATATATAGTGTGGATGAATTCTTTGAAATCAAATTTTACGTTACTGATATTCTACAACAATCTTTGTTTATACTGTATACAGTGGAATAATATGCAATATGTATAACCCCAATTTTTTTAACTTTCAATCTTTTATTTCTGTTAATGTATATCTGACGATGTTCTCATTTGTTTCTGCAATAAAATTTATTATTATTATTGTGAACAGAATGTATGGAGATGCTTTGTGACGTCATAAAAGCAAAGGAAAACCCAACATCTTTGGGAAAACCATTACACTGAAACCAAATGAATAATCGTTGAAAGACATAAGCTGCATCCTAAATACACCCTTCATCTCCTATTTCCTTTCCTGCCGGAAGGTCGGCCAT
>JAGDQP010076033.1:0-10100 GCA_022664845.1 Lepisma saccharinum
GTTGCGTCTTCCACCCAAAGTGTATTCCAAATTAATATAATTGTTAGATTTATTTGGAGAGGCTTTCCTCTTGGTTTTGAATGCTAATTCATAGGCAAATAAGCTGTCATGAACTGGGAAATGTTATATGTAGTTACATGAATGCAGTTTCTGCATAATAATGACAACTTTACAAAGCAAAATTAGTTCTGAGAATTTTTCTTCAAGTGAACATCAACAATTACTGTAATTTGTTAATGTGACGAAACTTTCAAAACATGAAGAACTGCATATTATACGTCATCACATCAATGGAAATGGAGCAATTCAATTACCTGCACGCGTTTAAAGTGACCCTGCTTCCAAAACGATTTCCGGAGGAAAACTGTATACCAGTAGATTCAGCAGACTCTGAAACTCCATACAAACTAGGAAAAACATTAAAACTTTAAATGGAGTAACTTTAAAATGAAAAGAAAACTTAGAACAATTTTCAGGTCCTCGAAAGTGTTAACGCTAAATAATTGTATCAATTGATTTCTAGTACTTGTTCTAGAAAACTCTTATAGAAAAAAAAACTTCTAGAAAAAAATAATTGGATTTTTTTTAACTTTTAAATTCAAACATCTATAATCAAAATTTTTAGGCCTGCAATTCTAAAAAAATTCTACCGAAAAGAATCATTTGTATTCTTGGTTGGTATTCTGCATAATTCATTAAGGCTGCAATGCTGAAGAAGAAATCAATGGTTTTAATTGTTAATTTTTAAGGAAAGGGAAATTATGTATCTTGAAAACTGTAACAAACTCTTAGCATTGAAAGAAATGTAGAAATATTAATTAAAAAGTAAGCTGAATTTATTCCAACATTTATTCCAAAATGTGAAGGTGTACAAATATAAAATTGGAGTATGTTATTCACATGATATTGCACTACAAATCTCTGTAGTCGCCACTGCGGTCCAAACATGTATTTCAGGGGGAGACGAAATCGTCGATACTGGTCGACCGCACATCTAAATTCACCTAATTTTCTTATTTACCCAAGTATATGACTAAACATGCAACTGTATTATTGTTGACTCTTTCACCCCTCTCGAATCGGTAACGATACAAAATGCAGAGGAGATGAGTGACAACTGAATCGTAAGACAGTCATTACTGTATCAGCAGGGTATCGGCACTTGACTGCACTTTCTTAAAAAATGTTTTTTTTTAGGCATCGCTGAAAGCTAGGAATCCATTTTCCATGGCGGTACGAAACATGGTGTTATGAGTTTTGGAACCAAGTGTGGTTACTTTTTCTGGAACTAGATCTGGGTACTTTTTGTTCTTTTTTAAGGCCCATATTTTTAATTGTATTACTTTTTATAAAAGACTACGAACATATTTTATAACCCTTATTTAACATAGAAGAAATGGACTACGTCCATTTTTTTCACCTCTTTTTTAACATAGAATAGATTTAACCCCGAACATAGTGCACAAGGCTATGACCCGTATTTAACATAGCAGAAATTACACTACGCTACGACCCCTATTTAACATAGCAGAGATACCTTTTTCCAACCTCTAATTAAATTATCATAAATTCTTCATCCCCCTATTGAATTCACATTATAAAAAGAGTACGGGGCTATTTTACGACCTAACCCCCTAAATACACTTGGGGTTGTTCTGAATTTAATTAGAATTTAATCTATTACATAAAAGACTATGAGTTATATGGCATAGAAGTTAATGAATATATTTTTCAACGCCCCTTACGTCTTCTAACACTACACCTCACATAGTGCATAAGGCTATGACCCCTTATTTAATATAGCTGAGATTTAACCACATATTATACACAAGATTACGATTTATTATTCCCTATTTTATAAAAAGACTGCGGCCCCTATTTAACATAGTAGAGCTTAGACCAGTGGATAATTTCGTGAAATTGGGAACGAAGGTTATTTTGTAACCCTTATTCATTATAGGAGAGATTTTATAAAAGACTACGAGCCTTATTTAACATAACAGAAATTATACAGCATTTTTTTAAAAAAAACACTACTTTATAAAGGAATGTGTCCTCTATTTCTTAACTCATACAAATTACACCCAATAGAGGCATCTTGAATATGTTTTATACAGGTTAGATTTGATAATTATAAAATTACATATTAACATGGGCCTGATATTGTCTCACTTGTATTATATTAAAGTATTTTAAAAAAGTATTTTTAGTTTTTAATTAATTTTATTAAAATCTAATGATAATTAATGAAAAATATTTCAAAAATGTTTACTTCTCGCATATATTTTTATATAATTATTTTGTAAAACACAAGTTATATATATGAAAAATATCCATGAGTTCAAGTTCCGTGGAGTAGAAGAAAAAGAAGAAGAAGATTTCTGAAGAAGAAGAAGAATTAACAGCGGTAGCAGAAGAAGAAGAAGAGAGATTAGGTAAGTAGATTTTTTACCAAAATAATTAAAAATTAAGATAATAGCAATTATTGGGGATTGTAAATGGAAAAACTTGTATTTTTAAAATTTTGTTTTATTTTTTCACAAGTATAATTTTTTACCATAATAACCTAATTAAAAGTTATTGCATTATGAATAATTATAATTGTAAACAATTACTAAATATTTGGTAAACGAAATAAAATATTAAAAATTATGTTTTTTTTATATTTTGCAATTTTTCATATTGACTACTACAAACCCCCAAAGGGGATGATTTAGGGTTAAATGTCAGATTTATAATTGTGTATAACTCGTAAACGAAACAATATATTAAAATTCTGTTTTCAGTTTCGGTATAAGGGTAGAAAATAGTTTATGTGAAAAAAGTGGTGACCTTGAGATCAAAGGTAAAATATATAGTTGTGTATATCTCGCAAACAGAATAACATTTCAAAATTCTGTTTTCAGTTACGGTATAAGGGTAGTAAATAGTTTATGTGAAAAAAGTGGTGACCTTGAGGTCAAAGGTCAAATATTAAACCGTGTATATCTCGCAAACAGAATAACATACCAAATTCTGTTTTCAGTTTTGTTATAAGGGTAGCAAATAGTTGATGTGAAAAAAGTTGTGACCTTGAGGTCAAAGGTCAAATATTAAACCGTGTATATCTCGCAAACGGAATAACATATCAAAATTCCGTTTTCAGTTTCGGTATAATGGTAGTAATTAGTTTATGTGAAAAAAGTGGTGACCTTGAGGTCAAAGGTCAAATATATAATTGTGTATATCTCGTAAACGGAATAACATATCAAAATTCTGTTTTCAGTTTTGGTATAAGGGTTGTAAATAGTTTGTTAAAAAAGTGGTGACCTTGAAGTCAAAGGTCTAATATATAGTTGTGTATATCTCGTAAACGGAAAAACATATCAAAATTCTGTTTTCAGTTTTGGTATAAGGGATTAAATAGCTTATGTGAAAAAAGTGGTGACCTTGAGGTTAAAGGTCAAATATATAACCATGCATATATCGTAAACGTATTGCGTAAACTGTGAAAATATGATGCCCCCGCCATCTATGCTATATTCGTCCTGATAAATCTACAGGTACTAAAAATGGATGATGGTGTATTATGATGTAGAATGTAAACAGGATGAAGTATTACGAAAGGGAGTAAACGAAAATGTGCCTAACTTACTAATTACGCAGCAAGTATATTATCAATGTTTTAAGGGTGGTGATGATATTATATGCACCTATTGTAGTAGACAAGAAAATCTTTTCTATGGTGAAAAATGTATTGTTGACTTTCTCGATTATTTGTGTAAAATACCCAACAATATCAATAAAGTTTACTGTGTCCCTCATAACGCAAGAGGTTACGGCGCACATTTTATTCTACGTACAATAATAACCAAAAAACAATGGACCCCTAATGTTATTATGAAGAGGTGTAAAATATTGTGTATGGACTGTAAATATCTAAAGTTTATAGATAGTTTAAATTTCTTCCCTATGGCGCTGGCTAAACTTTCTGAAGCATTTGGTGTAGATGAAGTTAAATGTTATTTTCCTCATTATTTCAACACAAAAAATAATCAGAAATATGTGGGACTTATGCCCCACCCTAAATATTATGGTTATGCAGGAGAAAGAGCAGAAAAAATTATGTACTTGTATGAAATTTCCTCAAAACAAACATTTAATTTTAAAGAAGAATTAATTCGCTATTTTCGCAAAGATGTAGAACTTTTACGTAGGGCATGTATTAAATTCATGATAGAATTTCAGCAAATAGCTCATGTTAATCCTCTGGTAGAATCTATAACTATAGCCAGCGCTTGTAATTTAGTTTTCAGGCGCAATTTTCTGAAAGAGAAAATAATAGGTATTATGCCCCATAATGGATATCGCTGGGCAGACCAACAATCTGCGGAGGCGATTCAATGGTTGGTAGATGAAGAAAAAAGGTTGGGTTTGACAATAGAGCATGCAGCAAACGGGCGGGAGTTAGTATTATTAGGTATCTTTAAAGTAGACGGGTACGCGTGTATAAATAATCAGAAACATATATGGGAATACCAGGGGTGCTTCTGGCATGGCTGTTCCCGTTGTTATCCTACGGGGCGCAACACACAAATATACAATGTTCCACATAGCACTATGAATATTCGCTATGATAATAGTTTAAGAAAAATTCTCCGTTTGCGCGAATTAGGGTTTATTATTCATGAGATGTGGCAGTGTGAATGGAAACGTAAATTACGTGAAAGTCCACACTTTAAAGATTACGTTTCCACACACCCAAAATGTAGAAAAAGCCCCATTAAGCCGCGTGATGCTCTATATGGCGGACGATGCTCCGCAGTGAAATATTATTATAAAACAGCCCCGGGGGAGGAAATACATTACGCAGATGTAATTTCATTATACCCTTATTGTTGCAAAGTAAAAAAATTCCCGGTGAGACTTCCAATTAAAATTTACGTTGTAGTTGAATGCCCCAGCATTAACAAATTCGAGGGGATTGTGAAATGTACAGTACTTCCTCCCTCAAATCTGTATCATCCGGTTTTACCATATAGTGGGGGCAAACTTCTCTTCCCTCTGTGCCGCAAGTGTGCCGAAACTTTAAATATAGAAGAATGCGCACATAGTTAAGAGGAAAGGGCTCTCAGTGGAACATGGGTAGTGGACGAAGTCCGTAAAGCTGTAGAGAAAGAATATAAAATACTAGAAATGCATGAGGTTTGGGAATATGAGGTGGTGGAGTATGATCCTGTTAGAAAAGAAGGGGGAATTTTCACAGAATATGTAAAGATGTTTATGAAATTCAAAACAGAGGCCAATGGTTGGCCCCAATGGTGCAATAGTGAAGAGCAGAGAAATACATATATTAAGGAGTACTACGAGAGAGTGGGAGTGCAGTTAGACAGTACAAAAATGAGTAAGAAAAATAAAGCCCGAAAAAGTATTTGTAAACTAGCATTAAACTGTTTATGGGGCAAATTTGCCCAGACTGAAAACATGGGTCATACTGTTATTATTCGAGACCCTGCAACATTCTATGATAAATTAACTGATAGCAATATAGATGTAGCACCCCCAATACCCCTTGATGAGGATACGTTATTATTAAATTACCATATATTAGATGAAGCAAATATTTCTCTGAAAAATACAAATGTAATTATTTCAGCATATACCACAGCACATGCACGATTAGAACTATACAACTATTTAGAACAGGTAGATAAAGATGCCATATACATGGACACTGATAGTCTCATATATGCAGTCAGGGCTGGAGGAGTAAAATTACCAATAGGCGAATATTTTGGTGACTTGAGAAACGAATTAGAATCTATAGGTTCAAATGCATATATTGGAGAATTTTGTAGTGGCGGGACAAAAAATTATGCTTATGAAGCTTTTCGTGAGGGCACTAGAAAAACATGTTGTAAAGTACGTGGAATTATTCTTAACAGCAATACAATGAAAATTGTTATTTTTGATCAAATTAAAAATATGGTTCTTAACGATGCCCGGCCGGTAAAAGTGACAAACCCGTGTAAAATTTTTCGTACAAAAGACATAATTATTTCTAAGGAGGAGACAAAAACCTACCAATTGGTCCATACAAAACGTAAAAGAGTTGGCGAAAGTTACGATACAGTACCTTACGGATTTAAGAGAAATAAAATATTGTAAAAGGTATGAGTTGTGTAACTAACAGGTAGACAGACATACATTATGAATAATAAACAGCGTTTAAGTTATTTTTACTATATTAACAATTCCACTGATCTTTGTGTATATCTGAAATATAGTAGTGATTATAAGTTCTATGTATATGTAAAACTATGCATTACCAATAAGTGTATTGTATTATCCCTTAATGAATTGTACTGCCTTGTATCATATTTTATCTATATTGAGGACTATTTTAAAGAAGGTTTAAATGCTACTAAATATACTCCAAGTGATGAAACTATTTTAACGTTTGACGCTACTAATGACGATGTTAATTTAATTTACATTCATTCAGATAATAATAGAGTTGTAAATGATTTTTCCACATGGTAAAAATATGCTACTATTTTCCATGTATTAATGAGGCAATTTCTACATGTTCTAAACTAGCTCCTCTAATAAGTAAATATTTATATGAATGTGTTATAAAGGGTAAATTTTCTAAATTTACTTTTGTTGAAGATACTGCTAGAGCAAATCGAATAGGTGATTGACACATGTTTTATTTTTGAAGAAGTATATAATAGAGGGCGAGAGAAAATATGGAGTTTCAACATCCTTTCACATTCCCACAGGTTGTGGGAAATCATATTGGGTCAAAATATTTCTCGATCATTATAATAAACAGTGGAAAAATATTATATGGTGTTACGACGAGTGGCAGCCCTTATATAATACTTTTCGTACATGTTGTAAATTTAAAGAAGGATTACCACAGGGTGATGAATTTTCAGTGGAAGAAGGTCCGCATCTCATAATTATAGACGATTTAATGCGTGAATGTAATAACCGGTTTGTAGATATTTTCACCAAAGGTAGCCACCATAGGAATTTAAGTGTTATTTTTATTATTCAGAATATATTCCATCAGGCTAGAGGTATGCATGATATTTCAATAAATTCCCACTATATAGTATCTTTTAAAAATCCAAGAGACCAGGCTCAGATTAATTACCTGGCACGTCAATTGTATCCTGGTAACGCAAAGTTTATTCAGGAACCCTATCAAGATGCAACCCAGAATGCTCACGGTTACCTACTATTTGATCTAAAAGAGAATACTCCCGATGAGCATCGTGTGCAAACAAATATTTTCCCCTCGGATTCATTCAATTATGTTTATGTGCCTGTAAAATAACACTAACTGTAATATTTTATATATTTTAATAACTATTTTTACTATAAGAGACGTTAAAAAATTATTAATAATCAGAATGCACACTTACTAAGACTTTTAGCAAAGGCAAAACCTAAAGCACGCAAGGCAATATTACAAAATGCAGTTTCCGAATTAATTCGTTGTATTTGTGAATGTTCCTATAACGTATTGAAAGGAAACTTTCCGTTAAATAAAAAGGAGAAAATTAAATTGCGGAAATATAAAAAATCAGCTTAGGTATCTGGTAAAGAAAGGACCGACGCTAAAACAAAAGAAAAAGCGTTTAATTGCACAAAAAGGTATTTTTCTCACTGCATTGCTTGCACCTATTCTAGGAGGTTTACTATCTAGTTTGTTTAAATAATACAGCATGCGAAAAAACTTATTTTAATTTCGCCCGAAAAATTACATTATTATCAAAGTATATTTAATCTTGATGACGAGATGAAAGAAATTTTAAATAATAAGAGTATGAGTGTAGAAGAAAAATGGGTACAATATAGAGAGGTATTGCAAAAATATTTACATGTTGTTGAAAAACCTGTAGCAGCAGTAACAACTGCTACTAATACTACTAAGAAACAGGGTGGTGCTGAGGAGGAGGAGGAGGAATATGAGATCATATCTACCCTCCCCGAAATCTGCGAGCGTAAAGCAAGACCATTATTACGAAAATTAAAACAAAATCCCATCATTCAATGGGATGCCAATGGTAATGTTAATATATATGGTAAATCAATTCCTGGTGCTAATATAGTAGATTTAATATCTGATTTTGTTAGGTGTCGTAAGAAAAATATTTCACCCACCGGTTGGGAACCATTTGCCTTACTATTAGCAAAATCAAATATATCCTTAGAGTGTATAGGTAACCCTCAGCGAATAGAAAATATTCGAAAGCTGACAGTTGCTGCTCCCCGAAAACCAGAGGAGGAGGACGAGGAAGAGGAGCCGGGGCCATCGCGTAAACGTAAAAAAGCTGTCAATTGGCGCAACTATAAGCAATGAAGAAGTTATCTAATATTTACTATAACCCTTCACACCCTGCCTCGTTTTTAACAGCTCAAGCATTATGGAAAGCTATAAAGAAATCAATACCTTTACACAGGGTGGAACAATGGTTAAAAGAACAACCGACATATACATTGCATAAACCAGCATGTGAACGGTTTCAACGGAATCCCTATATTGCGTTTAATATTGACGATCAATGGCAAGCTGATTTAAACTATATGCAAAGTCTACAAAAATATAATGATGGGTAAAGGTTTATTTTAACAGTGATTGATATATTTAGTCGCTATGCATGGGCCGTGCCTGTTCGTTGCAAAATTGGTGGAGATATTATAAAGGTATTCGAGAAAATATTTACATCTAGCCCTCGGCGTAAACCTCTACGGCTACAGATAAATGTACAGAGTTTATTAACAGGCCATTCCAGGCGTAGTTCAAAAAGCAACATATTCATTTTTTCACAACCGAAAACCCTATTATTAAGGCAAGCCTCGTAGAACGTTTTAATCGCAGGCTGAAGCAAAGAATGTGGAAATATTTTACAACAAAGAAGACTTACCGCTACAAAGATGTGCTCCCCTGACTAGTTCACGGATATAATACTAGGTCACACGCAGCACATAAATTACCGCCAGATCTAATGAACCAAGATACGTTTCAACAAGTGTGGAATAGACTAATTACTCCGTCCCGTACCAGTGTTAAAGCAGAAAAATATAAAGAAGGGGATACTGTGCGAATTACTAAGTCAAAACGACATTTTGCAAAAGGCTATAAAGAAATTTGGACAGTGGAAATATTTAAAATAAAACAAATACAAAAGAAAAGGAAGTGGTTTATTTATTAGAGGATTTAAATTGGGATGTGATTGATGGTACATTTTACGAAGAGGAAATTCATGCTGTGTCACTGCCAAAAATTTACGAAATAGACGAAATTTTAGAAGCTAAAGGTAAACGAATACTTGTTTGGTGGCGGTGTTATCCTGCTTCATTTAATTCATGGATTCCAGTATCCTATTTAAAGAACAGCTAGCAACATTTAAAAGACCGGGGCAATGGGAAGTTCCACCACGTCAACTTGCAGAGTGTGGTTTTTATTTCGTTAGATTACCCGATATTGTAAGATGTGTATACTGTACTTTAGAATTAGGTAATTGGCAATCTTATAATATCCCTTTAAAAGAGCACAAACGTTGGAGTCCATACTGCCTCCTGTTAATAAGTAACGTAGATGTGTGTGGTTATAAAATGCAAATAAGACCTTTTTGTATGCCTGAAAATGGATGGTAATAATAATACATTATTATAAACTAGTGATATATTTATGTATATAGCAGAAAAAAATGAATGATCCTTATCTCAAATATTATTCGCATCAAGCAGGTAGTGGTTATAGTGTATATAGAGGTACACCATACCAAGAAGGGTATGGTATTTATAGTTTTTTAGGTGGTTTATTTCGTACTGTATTTCCATTTTAAACAACGCTCACTTCTCACAGCGTTAAGTCAGCCCTTTGAATTACTGGGCTATATACATGGTGATATTTTTAATCAGGAAAAATTTCTATTGTTAGGTGTACAGTTGCGTATTAAGCTGATTCCAGCCAAACGCGTATTTTGTCTAATGGGCGAAACTGGTGCTGAGGGAAATGTTGTAATTACAGATGCAACGCTGTTTGTGAAAAGGTTGATGTGTCGCCCACGGTGAAAATAGCACAAAATAAAGTATTACAA
>JAGDQP010076035.1:0-10100 GCA_022664845.1 Lepisma saccharinum
AAGAACTTGGCTCCACTTTTTACACCTCTGGTGTTTTTGTTCGGATTTCACAGCTTTTTGTACGTGTATAATATATATACTCGCTCGCTTGGCCTCGTTTAGGTCCTCGCCCCCCGTAGCTGGCTGCGCCCCCAACTTCGAGTTTTTGGGTACTTACGCCCCTTTATCGTAACCACTCTCCAGGACACTGTGCTTCCATGTTGCAGATTTTTTCCCATACCCACCACCCGTGGGAATGAGATATTTATTGAAACATAGGGAAGCTTTGCCATATTTATTGTAACCTACTTGTGATGATACAGCAAATTTGCTTCCTGCTGGCGGCCCTAAAATCCACCACCACCAACCCTAAGGCTCGAACATCATCTGGTGTTTTGCTCGGATTTCACAGCTTTTTATACGTGTATATACAGTATATACTGGGTTCGCCTAGGTGAGTGTGCTGCCCCAGAATTCCATGTGCGGTCCAACTTCAAGTTTTTTAGGGCTACGCCCCCTTTATTATGATCAGACTTTCTGGGGACAGCGCCCCATGCTGTGCAGACATTTTCCCATATAGTCTCGGGGGCTACACGCTCATAGCGGTGGTTTGATCCATTTATTGAAACATTTTCGTGATGGTACACCTTCATACCAAATTTCGTTTCTCTAGCTTCAGTGGTTTGGAAAATGGTATTTGGGCGGATAGGTTGAATTAAAGAAAGCGATTTCTAAAAAGGTTTCTTACATTGCCGTTGCCTACTTGTGATGGTACACCTTCATAACAAATTTCGTTTCTATAGCTCGAATGGTGTGGAAAAAGTTTTTGTGCGGCCATTTTGATCCAAGTTAACAACTTTCTCAAAAATGTAAATTATTCCTAAACTACTCTTGTTAATACACATTTATGCCGAATTTCGTATCCCTAGTTCAAACGTTCTGGAAAATGGATTATGAAGTCAGCCATTTTGGATTATAAATGATGTCTTTGCAGATATCTTGTAATCTACTAGTGATGATATACCGTCATACTTCGAAATTTCATATTTCAATTTTTAACATCTGTTTCTTACAGAACCTCAAAATCGCTGATTTCGCAATAAACTCTTGTTCCTGTAGGGCATGCTGACGTTTTGTGACACGCGGAACTCGGCTGCATGCACTGCCGTACGTGTTGATACTCCCCTCGATTCGCTCGCGTCGCTGCGCCAAGAATCCCACGGCAGGCCGCGCATCGAACTTGAGGAGTTTGGAGGAACTGCGTCCTTTTATCACAACCAGAATCTGCAGTGCACTGCGCCACATGATGCAGATATTCCCTCATACTCCAGAGCGCTGCGTGCGAATGGGGAAACTTCCACATTCTGCCTGTATAACATGATCCTGGCAGTGCTAACGTTTGTGGCGAGTAAAACTTGGTGGGACACGCAGAAGTATTGGAAGTTGGGGCGAGGAACCGGGCTCATCCATATTCCATTTCAGCACTTTTTAAGGTTGGAGGAGTTGACTGGACAGTTTGCACCCCTGGTGCTTTTGCTCGTATTTCGCAGCTTTTTACACTTGTGTAATGTATATACTCGTTTCGCCTCATTGGGGCGCTGCCCCCAGAATTCCAAGATGGCCCCGCTGGGGGCACCCCTTTACCGCAATCAGGCTCCAGCTGGGAACTGTACCCTAGTAGGGGAGACGAGCCGAATTTATTCTAACCTACTCGTAATGGTACACCTTCATACCAAATTTCGTTTCCTTAGCTTCAGTCGTTATAAAGTGGGGCTTAGGCGGGCATTTTGGATAAAAGATGGACACATTTTTAACGTTTACTTATATTTTCGTAACATACTCATGATGATACACTGTCATACCAAATTTCATTTCTCTATCTCGAACGATGTGAAAAATGGTATTTCAGCTGCCATTTTTAATCAAAGATGGTGAATTTTTTAAAACGTTGTTATGTTTTCCTAAACTACTCTTGATAATACATCATTATGCCAAATTTCGTATCTCTGGCTCAAGCAGTTGGAAAATGGATTTATGACGCCCGCCATTGGATCCAAGATGGCGTCTTTAGAGATATTTTGTAATATTTTCATAATCTACTAATAATGTTGTACTGTCAAACTAAATTTCATTATTTTAGCAGCAGCCGTTTAGGCTGTGTATTCTTTAAAATTTTAGGGTTGGCGGTCATTTTGAATCCAAAATGGCGACTTTTTCAATTTTTTAAACTTTTTTCTTAATTTGCTATCAATGATGTAGTTTCATACCAAATTTCACTGTTCTATCTTTAGTCGTTTAGGCTGTGTATTCTTTGAAATTTTAGTTTTGGCGGCCATTTTGAATCCAAGATGGCGACCTTTTCAAAATGTCGGAATTTTTCCTTTATCTACTTATCATCCTCTACCTTCATACCAAATTTCATGTTTCTAGCTTACTCCAAACACCCTAAACAATATGATGAGTGAGTCAGTGAGTGAGTGAGTCAGTTAGCCTAAAATGTGCAATTTCAGGGGTCCACAACTAGAACATAGTTTGAGATACGAATATGAAATTTTGTACATCTGCACATATTTACCATATCTCCTTAACGGCAAAAGCTCATATTCCTATCTTTAACATCTTTTTTCTTACGGGGCCCCCAAATCGTCGATTTTGCCATAAACTCTTGTTCCTGTATAACATGCTTCTGGCAGTGCTGACGTTTTCTGACGTGAAGAACTTGGCTCATGCACTGCCGTGCATGTTGATATATTATCCACTAAAACGTGGTAAAACTGGTATAAAGACTGAAAAACACATACATTTTTAGTGCACAATATATACTAAACATATGTACAATATGTATAAGTTTTACTACGTTTTCAGTGCCTAATATATGAGATTCACGCGAGATTTCGACGAGACATTTTCAGGATGAAATCGTGTCATATAGTTACAGTCTTTTCCATTCGTATAACCTGATTAGTACACTACACGCAGAACCTCAAAAGCTGGTGGGCTGCAGAGCTAACAGGCGTTTGTCGCTAGATTCATACTAACTGTTCAAAAAGCATTTTAACGTGTTCCACATCGTTGTTACATATGCAGTAATTACTGTAACTTTAAAAGTTGAATTTGATTTCTTTTGTGGCCTTTAGGCATCTAAGGCTCAGGCCGAGATAGAGAAGCGGAAAGGATTCGGGCGGGCAAAATCTCAGTCAGGATAGGCGTTCTCTGCCCAGAAGTCAGAACCTTCCGGTTGTTATGCCAATGCAGTACAAATTGAGTTACAGGACGCTCGGTTCAAAAACAAAGAAAGAAAGAAAATAAAACCGAATGGTTAATCAACCCACAAGCTAGCTAATGCGATAACACTCAACGGAAATTACGCAGCATGCAATGATTGGCTGCAGAGTTTCTGCTTTCAAAAAGTAACTTCCTCTGGCGATATAAAGAGTAACACAAACGTATTTTTTATTTGCTCCATAATGTAGGGACAATATAAAACGACGAAGCACCAGGTGACTTGATGTGGAATTAGAACCATGGAAGTACGTATAACGTTGAAAATTGAATTTAAGAATAAAAGAGGGGAAAGCCAAGTTTGTTGTTCTTAGTAATCGTCTGCAAATGAGAACACAAGTCACCTGGTGCATTCATGTAAGTAGGGCACCAGACGTCGTTTAACGGTGAAACAAAGGAGGACAACCAGCTCTTAAAACTAGGACCGATGAAGAACAAGAATTTTCAATATGTTTGCACTGAAACATACATCAGAGTACATATCCATGTGCTTAAAATTTTCTTTGTGTGTGTTTTATAGTCTGAAGTACTACAATTCTATGTTTATCTGAGTGTATATCTGACAGTTCGTGCTTTGGGAAAGATAGAAAATGTTTATTAGAAAAGTTTTACAATCAGAATTCCAGTATATTATGCTGCTGCAGAGATTCCTCGATTTTCTGTTGGTACGTTATACTTTTTCCTTTTTTTGTTTTAAAATGATTCTATAATTAGCTTCACCTTTGCTGAGTATCCTATTTTATAGGCTATTTTCGAACACATTTGCTTCTGCTCGTCACTAGCTTGTTCAATATGCTTTTCAATTCAATTTGATTACATTCATTACGGTGTATTTTTTTTTCTTATTGAGAGTGAATAGTTGGAATCAAGGGCGTCGTCAAGATTTTCCCTAGGGTGACAATTTTAAGTATGCGTCACTGCGACAGACATAGGTATGTAAGAAATTTACACATGGATCATGAAAAGCAACAAACTATATTTATTTATATATTCTACAGAACGTTTGTTTCACTTGTAAGTTATATAAAAGCGTGGACCGTGGACCGCGTTTTATTTCTCTATACAAATAGAAAACGTAGTTTAATTGTCACAAAAGAAATACGAAATTTGTACATATTTTTTCCTAAATGTCATCTTTTCGATAATTGGATTTTCTCCTTCTCGTAACACTCTCGTTTGTATTGGCAAATCAAGAGAGTAACAATTTTGACATATATATGGCAGTCAACATATTAAAAACTCGCAGCCACTTTAAATTCGGAGCCACTTTAAATTTTAAACTGCACGTCATGTCATCAGGACGTCATGTTCATCCGATGCAAGGCAATGGTAAACCGCTATTGGTTTACGTTGTCTAAGAACCTTCGGGTCATAGACCTGCCATCATTGTCCATCATCCATTGTCATCATCATTACCGAAAGATAGGTTTAAAACAATGAAAGTCAAAATGTATTTTTGAAACTTCATATCTCTCTTTGCCCTAAACAAATTCATTTATCCCGACTAGCTATGAAATAAGTAGATGTTGGTTTCGGTGGGAATCCAGCACCTTCGAGGTTTTCCGAGGTCTGTCTCGGTGTGAAATTTACGTAAAATTCATATAATTTTGCCAAAAATGAAACTAATTTCACAAAAAATCTGAATTTCTTAGGGGGCTTTCGGACCCCTTGAACCCTTCCTCTGCGTACGTTCTTGAAAGAAGGTATGTTTTTCAAATGTCTGACAATCATTTAGACATACTAAAATGATGTGCCCGCAGTGTGAAGGCAACCATCTTGGATTTGACTGGAAATTTTTAAATTAGAAGTGAGTTGTGAGTGCCGCATGTTTTAACGCTCTTTGTTTCTCTAGAAAATATAACATTATTGTAATATTTTATCTATATTTAAACGTTTAAAAGTTATTGGCTAGGTGTAATAGCTACAGAAAATACAATATCGAAACACTTATGAATTCCACTCGTAATTGAGAATGAAATTTTACAGTTTGAAAAAAAAAATACATTTGATCTAAGACCGAACTTTTTCTCTGATCAAGGGGAAAATTTCCGTAGAAATGAATTATGGAAATGTCCCTTTACATCACAACAACCAGGGGTTCCCGTAGATGAGAGTGTCACCCCCTCAAAATAATCTTGACCACACGACCCCAATTTTAATATTTTTACACTTAAAAAGAAAAGAAACTGCAAAATTCTATTTACACCCTGAATTTAGGTTTTACATCTCCCCGAAACTGATAATCCTAGGGGATTCCCTGATAACGACAGACTATCGTAAAATGAGATCGGGCAGCAGCTTCATGAACGTCTGGAGTCCAAAGTCCAAACATAATAGATGACTGAGCACCATCAAGTAGGTGAAGGATTCCGCAACCTTCAAGGTCGTCAGCAACGCGCCATCTAAGCTTGAGAAACATTTTCGTTAGAATGCCGTTTGTTGAATTCCTCCCCGATGACTGTCGCTGACTAAATCCTTACGTACACAGAATAAAAATGTCTTGTTCCTTCCAAAGAGAAGAGTATTACCACGAAACATACACGAGAGAGAGAACAACTTCAGATACGAGTACGTCTACGTAGGGCTGTAGTCGAGGGTATACGGAGGTATACGCCGTATACCCTTTGCTTAGCCTTACACATTAGCGTATACCCTTTGCTAAGATGTGAATATCTACTTTCGTTTCGTTTATTTATTTAATTTGATTATACAGATAATTTGAACAGAATGTTTGTTAGCTTGGTTACTCTCTTTGTGCAGGTCTTGAATAATATGAGCTTTGTCTTATGTTTTGAAAAACAAAGTTGAAGTCTGACCAGTTCTTTGGATGTATGGAGTAAGCTTCATCATACCATATAGAGTTGTAACAGACAGAACAAGTAAGTCATATCTTGACTCTAGAAAAAAACGTGTCATTGACGAACCAAAAGAAGTTTGAGGTAATCTTTTGTGTAAAACTCGTTATAAATGTGACAGAAAGCTGTCATATTTTGAGCAAAGAAACTTTGGATTAATGTATCCGTGCAGAAAATATGACTCTGGCAGAGCCAATGCAAACGTCACAACTATCTCAATGTTCTTATACTCAAACTTTCTTACTGTTTCTACTGTTCACTGGTGGTAACCAGTAAATTGTGAAAGAGAATAAAGCATAATTCTTCTTATCTACTCTCTATTATCAGGCAATTATTGGAAGCTATTTGAGCCAAAACAACATTTAAGATATTAAATAAAGTGAACAAAATCGTCGATTTATTTCTAGTAGGACAAAATGGGACATTTGGCGTCCCGTTAGCAAATTGTGGGGACAACGGGACAAGTATTAAGAAAAAAAGGACGGTCCCGTTAAAAACGGGACGTGTGGTCACCCTAGGGTAGGAACGACTTTTGTTTTAAATAGCAATTTATACTAATCACTTTAATGCTAATTTGAACTGCAAGTTTTACTAATCACCAGCATATTCTCAAAATCAGTTTCCTAGAAACAGTTCTGACTTTTGAGACCGAAACTGTCATCGATCTCGTCTCGATATAATAGTGATATTTCATTAGGCCTAAACTTCACGTTTTCATTTGCAAAGCTTTTTTTAAAAAAAAATTCTGGTTGAATACAACACGCTTTTTAAGTTTCAGAAATAACACTAAATGTCAATACATCGTACCTCGCTAATGTCGATCGAAGTTGCCAACCAGGATAATATCCGTGCTAATGGACCGACCTTCTTGCGTTTCTAGGAAACGTATAGTCACTCAGGGAACAGTTTTCTGTTATTTTTTTCCGTGAAGGGTAAGCATAAAGTATTTTCCTGATCTCAAAAAAAATATTACACAAAAACTATGATAAGAAACATACAGTTCTTTCCAAACTTGAACTCAATTCAAATACTTTTTCTATATCTTCAGCATACTTCTACATATGCTCGGTTTGATACCTGAAGAACGTCTACTCGATACCCAATTTCTTTCTAATATCTCTTTAGTAAACATCGCGAAAACATCCGTTATTCTGCAGGTCTTTTTTTTAACTTTGCATACAGACCTTTCATACTGCAAACCTAGCTCGACCATACTGTCTTTTAAAGTTTCACTCAAGTGTAAATATACCAACTTGATTTTAAAAAAAGACACAAAATACAGCAAGCCGAGCTTTCTTTTCATCGATACCAGTATTGGTAAGTCTGTATCAATTGCAGCGTTACTTAAATCGTCCAAAGATTGTGCAATTGCACAATGAGAAGGAAAAGCTTTAAGAAATGGTCTTTGTTATTACAGACAGTTCAAGTTCCTATCTAGATGTTTTTAAAATTATAATTGGTCTTGATCACGGGAGGATTTCATGCTCACGATGTTTATTCTTCCGAAAAGCTGCATGTCACAATGAACTAAGTCCAGAGTCGGTTCTCAGAACAATCTACCATAATCGTTGCGAACAAACGTCTTTCACAATAAGCAAATACTGAAAGAGATAAGGAATATGGAGTGTATTAATACAAATTTCGCCAGACTTCGTAACATTCATGATATACTCTCTGGTCTCTCCTATACAGATTGATTCCTCGCAGTTGCTGTATTCTGATATCCTAAAGTTTGATTTTATTGTTTCTATACTTTATTTGTCAGATGAATGTGATTTATTAGACCGTTCATTTGTGATGTTTCGTTCGGGTATTGACCATTTGGGTTAGATAGTTAGATTAATTGATTGATTGATAGCTTCAAACCAATTACAGTACAAACGGAAGGGAAAATATTTCATTTTTACAACCAAAGCATAAATTTTACAATATGATTTTATTCCAAACATCTCAAGTATACTCGAGAATATCTCAACTGGTCCTTTAGTTCTTTTATGGTTTAATTTATTTAATTATATTTATCTTCGCTGTCATCACTATTTTAAATCGTACGCAGGGTTAGAAACAGGTAAGGAGTTGTTCCCGGACTTCAGTTACAGAAACCATCCCAACATTTCTATGGTGGCTATTGGAGGAAAAAAAACAGATGAAAATTTTACTTGGGATGATCGGGCGCCGATGTTGAGTCTAAGACCTTTTGATTGCTATGCGATCACGTTACAGTTGACTCACTCCAATCGCTGTATTCAGGCCCGTAGCCAGGATTTTGTTAAGGTGGGGAGGGGGGTCACCGATAAATTCTTTCTCTCTCTGTCTCATATACTTATGACTCTTCTTAACCAAGTAGTTAACACGCTTTTGCACTTGGTACGGATGGTTCCGGGTTTGGTTCTTGTTAAAGAATACAGATTTTCGGTGCTGAGGCAATTTAAGAGCTACTTACAAAAATAATTAACGAATTCCAGTCCAGAATGCTAGAAAATAACGGCTGATATTTTCCATATGTAATATATGCAGTTAGTAGAGGGATCTACAAAGGCTAGGGGAAGATAACCCAGAACAAAAATATCATGGTGAGGGGAAGCAGCATCACCATTACCACTCTGAGGCTGAAGATGAATGACATCGGCAAGGCTCAGAGATGGACAGAGGGCGACATCTTGAATGTCTACCTTTACTGCGAGGTCGTAGAGCTGACAACTCTACACCGCTAAATCATGTCAAGAAATAGTAACAGATGGTTCATGGATTCTTCTGGGGTAAAATATTCCGGAGGTAAACTAGTCCCTCATTCGGATCTCCGGGCTGGGACTGCTTCAGGGGGCTCTATGAACAGGATTAAGAAAGACCTTAGAATAGGAACGTGGAACGTACGAACATTATACCAAACGGGCGCTCTTCAGGTGGCGGTACGCGAGACCGAAAAGTACGAGCTAGACATATTAGCGATACAAGAAGTTCGGTGGGAGGGTCAAGATAGCATCCCACAGGGCAAGTACACTTTCTACTACGGGGGAACACAGTCTCACGATTTCGGAACAGGATTCCTCATTAAGAATAGTATCCTTCAGGCGGTTCAGAATATAGAGTTCGTAAACGAAAGACTATCGTACGTTACCATACGTACTCGATGGGGTAACACGGTTTTATTAAACGTCTATGCTCCGACCGAGGTGGCTACTAATAACGACAAAGATATATTCTACGACGAGCTAGAAAGGTTGTTTGACCGATTACCGAAGTATAATTCGAAAATTGTGTTGGGTGATTTCAATGCAAAGGTAGGGAGGGAAGAGAAATATAGACCTACTATAGGCAAATACAGTCTTCACGTAAAGACCAACAACAATGGAGAAAGACTGATAACTTTCGCGATTTCGAAAAACTTACTGGTAAAGAGCACGTACTTTGAACACAAAGACATACACAAATACACATGGGTATCTCCGGACGGCAAAACTCTCAACCAGATCGATCACGTATTAGTAGACAGACGAAGACACACCAACATAATGGACGTTAGGTCGTACAGAGGAGCGGAAGGTGACACCGACCATCAATTAGTGATCACAAAAGTAAGGGAAAAGTTATGCATCGCGAACAGAGAAAGCAAGGGATCAAAACAACTGAAATTCGAAGTGAAACTATTAAATAATCCGAGCATAAAAGCAGATTACCAACTCGAACTCTCAAATAGGTTCGAAATCCTAGCCGACTCGAGTAATAATAATGATGATATTAATAATGAAATTGATGTAAGTAAGATGTGGGAGGCAATTCGTGAAACAATTAAAAGCGCAGCGAAGGAACGCGTAGGTGAGAAGAAACAACAGAAAAACAAACCTTGGTTTGATGAAGAATGCATTAAACTTCATGAGGAACGAAAACAAGCCAGGCAACGATGGCTAAGTAATAAAAGCGAAGCAAATACCAACCACTACAGTAACGCGAAACGAAACGCCACACTAGGGTTCAGAAACAAAA
>JAGDQP010076036.1:0-10100 GCA_022664845.1 Lepisma saccharinum
ATCCGAACAAAAACACCAGAGGTGCAAAAAGTGGAGCCAAGTTCTTTAGCCCTAAAAAGGTGTGAAATGGGAGACGGATGAGCCAAGTTCCTTGGTGACAGCATGTAACAGGAACAAAGGAACTTGGCGCGAAGTGGCAAGGTTCATGATCCTCAAGCTATAAGGGTGGTGGGGATCCTGAAACCCACTACGTCCACCGCCACCAACCTTAAGGCTGTTGCCAGCTCGCGCCAAGTTCCTTTGTTCCTGTTACATGCTGTCACCAAGGAACTTGGCTCATCCGTCTCCCATTTCACACCTTTTTAGGGCTAAAGAACTTGGCTCCACTTTTTGCACCTCTGGTGTTTTTGTTCGGATAAACTTTACGCTTCAGACACATTGGTAGTTTCCTTTTGAAAATAAAGTGTAGTCTTCCAAAAGAACTCCACATCATTTTACATCTTCTATTTATTTCATCCGTCAACTTGGCATTCGATGTTTTGAGCTGACCTAGGTAAACCGTCTTTGGGATCCATAAACATGCGTCTAGGCCGTGCAGCTGTTTTTTTAAAATATATTATTATTATTTACTCGTAATCTGCGTCAAAATACTTAATATTACGTGTAAGTAGCACAAGTCCGCCAATATAGGAGACTTTAACATGGAATCCATTCTGGCCTTGTGTAAAAAAAAAGGTGGGCGTACAAGTTCTAACTTCTAAGTGAAGGAATTTTGATATTAGTAGCTGCAGTTAAATTTGTATAATCAACTTTATCATTAATTATTTTAGAAATAAATGTCATATCGTTAATAATTAAATAATCCTCTTCTCCAAGGTCAGAATATGGTATCATAGTTTTCTACCAGTAGCGACGAAGAATTAAATTTAGGATAAGAATCTCAAAAACTTTGCTTGAAAAATACTTCAATTATTCTAGAAAAATCACTACATTCTGGATTCCAAATTGCAGATGCATATTCCAATTTAGATCTGACATAATTAAAAAAAAAACAGCAAATTGAAAATATGTGGATTATTGAAATCTTTTCCTAATTTCATGATTAATCTTAAGTACGTATATGCTTCATTTTTCTTGTGCATAATGTGAGTATTAAATGTTAAATGAGGTTCAAATGGTGATTAAATGTCAAATGTAAAATGACTCTGGTCAGACTTCTTTCATTATCAGACTTTGGTATTTTTTCATTATGCAAAATTATTAAATTCATGTGTTTACTCACTCCCTGTGATGACGCTACTTTTAGTACTATTTACTCTCCCGAGACGGACGCATGGTGACATGGAAATAATGATACAAGAGTTCGCCACCGTAAAGAATAACGGAAGCAGCATCATATTACCGCATTGCTATGTGTTAATGTTCTGCTCAACTGCATTTTGATGGTGAAAGAAGCGTGCTAAAGCGTTGTCTTGCAGATTTCGGGTTATTCTACTCGCTAGATCATCAGATATCTGTCCAGGAGGTTTATAAGCTGCGCACCCAGGTCACATTTTTATCTTCTCTTTTAGAATAACTTTACTTTTCTCTTGGTACTTGTAAATAATTGCTCTTTCCCTTCCTTTTGCATTTTCAAGATCTTACTTAATTCACGAAAATAGGTTAGGTTAGAAATTCACGTTAGGTTTTTATTATTATTATTATATGCGAGCAAACACCATCAAATGTCATATCTAACATGCCCCCAAAATTGCTCACTCCCTGTTCTGACGTCACTTTCGTGATTATTTACGGTAGCGAGATAAACTGATAGTTCTTTTCAATTTCCTTCGACTTTGGACCTGTAGTTTTGAGTTCGAACACCTTATTATCCGTGGGGAATCGGACTGAGACCCCCTTTGATTACAAGGGGAAGACTAAAACTACCAGCAAGGAATCTCTAGTGAAACAAAAACCAAGTACTACACCTCTGGGGGGCCTCGTCTTGAGAAATCGTTACGTGAACTAGAGCGCAATTTTTGACGGAACAATAAGTGTAGCAATTACGTTTTCCCCTACAACTTCGATACTAGCTACATGTCTTGTGTAGACTACTGTAGACCCGTCGTCTGCAATATTTCGTATGTTGATCCTACAACACTGTGTCATGAGACCTTATTTCAGACAAGCCGGTCCAGTGCTTTAGATGGCACCACCAGTTCTTATTGACGTTGGATAATATACAGAGTTTCGTTACTAGTTTTATTCTATGGTCAGGCTTACGTATCCACTAGATTATCTATAGACTGGAATAATATCGTGCGAGTGCGCCTGCGCGACAGTCTCCTGAGTGATATGGCACACGATCTGTGTGAATAAAGCTCCCAAATTGATGTTAAGAACCAGCTATCGTAGCGAATAAGATATTATACTACCCTCTGAACTTTTACCCTAAAAGTTTTGTAAATTTAAAAAATAAACTTCATATATGTAACAAATTGTAATAATGTATAATACTTAGTAGAATATAAAATTTCCTAACATAAAAACGAACAAACGTTTGTATATCTACAAAAAGATTAAACGAGGGTGTTGTAAGATATAGCACAATGTGATGCTTACTAGCTAATTATGAGGCATATGAACGGAAAATAAATCTGAATAAAGAAACATACAAGAAAAAATAGTAAAAAAACTTTTGAGAGGCATAGTTTTCTTAAACAATTCGTACTTAAAAGTAAAAAAAAAAAAATGTTTATGTATAACTAAAAAGAAAAGCATGGGGCGCGCAGTCACTTTATAAACTCTTGAATTGACTCGCTACGTGTTTTTCTTTTTAATCATGCATAAACGAAATTATTTTTTTTTACTTTTTAGTACTAATCGTTTAAGAAAAGTATATCTTTAAAAAGCTTTTCTAAATTATTTTTTGGAGTTATTTTGGCGTTCGGATACTTTGTCTCAAGCTAATTAATGTTTTGTGACCCAAATCCTAAAGTTTTCTGCAACAAGTCAAACCTAATATTGTTGCAGGCTAGTATATATTTTAAGATAAAGAAGTCCATTTTAAAAAAATATTAAAATATGCGTTTTAAAGTATATAAATATATAAAAATATATATATGAAAGTAACTATGAAATATTGTGTTGTCGCTGTGCAAAATTTCATCTGGTATGACGTCAGGAAATCAGTTAAATTAACATTGCAAGATTTGAGGACACCCCATTGTGAAGTAAAGAAAAAAAATGTAAAAAAAGAAAGTAACTACATGGCTACGACGGCGGCTTATGGAGTAACACATTCGGGTTCGAAACTCGGTGGGGCGGATTTTCTTTGTTTCTTCTTAAAAAAAACACACACACACACACTTTTATGCGTAAATCTATTATTAATATATTTCTAATCAAGGTTTAGGTTAGGTTAGAGTGTCAGGTTCGGTTGTTTTATTTATAGGCGATGCAACATGTTTTTTTTTACTTCGCTTCAACGCTGATAGATGTCTCTGCAACGGGATTCAGATTAGGATTCCTTTAAGTTAACCCGGGTATTGCATTCTCATTCTTTCTTATGACAAAAGAAATTGACCAATGAGAATCGCTTATTTGGTTACATGAAACGTCCAAGATGGCGATCGTTTGTTCTGGAAAACAGCTGTTTCGCAGCGATCATTCGTTCGTTACGCCAAGGCTAGTATTTTAGACTTTTTTCGGTACCGGTATGTAAATTGTTAAAGTTAGATCTTTAAACACATTCTTATTCGTTATATTTTGTATATATTGATTGATTTCTATGTATTTATCTCTGTATCTCGCGAAATGACAATTGTAAAATGTTTGAAAATGTCCAAAATGTCTTGTGGCAACTAGAAGCACATGGTTGGAAGTAATATTTACCTTTAAGGTGTAATGCACATGCGCGAGAATGCGCATGCTCAGCCTCGGGTGCTTATCCTATCTCTAGTCGCAAGTCCGTATTGTACACGGTTCATTTGTTTCAGTCTCATACCTCCTATTCATATTGACAATAAAAAGATTCTTTCAATTTATGGTTTTGTTGTCAAACAGAGCTCCTCGCGTCCAGGTTATGACGCGCTAAAAGTAAATTTATTATGTTTTTTTTCGCAAACAGAGCTTTTCGTCTTATAAGAAAAAACTTATAATATAATTATTTCTAAATACGTTAAGATTCGCTGCATTGCCTAAAAACTATAAACAACAGATGGCTGGATTTACAATTCACTTTATTAGTTTACCCCCTATTTTATCCTGCTGTGTTTTCAGTAACTTGCTTTGAGAATGTTTATAGATATGTGTGCAAAATTGTTAAGAATATTTAGATATTACGTATTCCTTTTTTTTTAATTGTGATGTATATTGTAATCGTCTTTTACAGATAGATAAAAAGAAAGTCGGTAATGTCGGGGACTTCGGAGATACAATGTGTAGGCATCTGTGTTCGAATCCCACGGTCGACTATCCTGACTGAAGTTTTCCAAGTTTTTCCTCAGTTCTGCCAGGCGAATGCTGGGATGACACTGTCACAAAGGCCCTGGTCGATACCTTCCTCACCCTCTATATTACCTATCCCCGGCCAGAGTCAAAGACCTTAAATAAAAATGAAAAATCGTATTAAATCACAATGATTTTTTTAAAGTTGGGGGAACTTTTGCAACCAAAACTTTCACACTTTACTTTTCATTTTCTCTCTGCATCGTTAATTATGTAAACCGAATTTATATAATTCGGTTCCCTTAAGATGTGAACCAGACCTACTAATAAGCTCATACGTTAAGGGAATTTTAACAATCAAAATTTCCCTTTTACCTTCCATTTTCTGTATACCATTATTCCAGCCAAATTTATGTATATTTGTGGTCAATTTTGATATGAAAAAAAAACCCTCCTAATAACCTCTGACGTTATGATTTCTTAAAGATGAGGGAATTTTTGCACCCCCAAAATTTTCCCTTTTACCTCCCATTTTCTCTCTATACCGTTATAACAACAGAATTTATCTCATTCTGACTTATATTATGACTCGAACCAGTCCTCGTCATAAATTCTAACATTATGATTTCTTAAGTTGAGGGAATTTTTGCAACAAATAATTCTCTTTTCTCTATATATTTTTACTATTATGCATACCAGGATCTTATCGTTCTGTGGTCTATAACAATTCCAACCAGGTCATATGTATTGTTCTGTGACTATTAGATTAAGAACTGTACCCATATAAACAGGACCGATCGAACAGAGATAAATCCTTTCGTTTTGGCCACACCCCATTTTTTTTTTTTTTCGAAAGCTCCTACGAAGAGAACGATAACCATAAGATTTTAGCATTTTGGGGATGCCAATTAACAACTTGAATTAAAAAAATGTGTAATTTTAAGTTTTCTTGTAGCTTAAAACTTGTTCCAAAGGTGACTATTTTTTCATTTAAAAGCATTGCGTATAGTTTGTTTACACCTCCAAAATGGCGTAGGGGCAGTACTCGGGATAGAGGGACACTGATTCAGATATTCCATGCTGTAGACGGACGTATCGAGAATAGCGACAAAATTGCAAGGTTATCAGTAATTCCGCTAGACTCCCCCTGTGGGGGGTGTTACTTCCAAATCCTTGAGAGCACCCCCCTCCTCCAAGTTAATTAATTTTACGCTCAAAAATCGATAGAAACCGTGCAAAACTCCTCTCATACCCTCCCTATTTTGATTTTAACCCCCCCACACTGAAAATCCTGGCGGAACCCCTGAAGGTGATCCACCATCTTCAGAAAGATCAAAATAAAAATGTTTAAAAGTCCGAGTATGAGAGAGCATTGAGACCATCAGGCACAAACCCAGAATTAGGTTTTAGGAGGGGCCCCAGAGCTTCCGGGGGTCCAAGGTGTGTCGGGGCATGAAATGTACGTAGATATTAAATATGTATAATTACGCCTGAAGTTACACTATTTCTTCATAAAACTCTAATTTGAGGGGGGGTCCGAACACCCTAGATCCTCTCCCTAAATACGTCCCTGGAGACAATGCCAAACAGCAATCGAATTATTGAGTTCATGTTAAAAGAAACAGTATTTACTTATATTCTTTCAGAGCACAAGGAAGAGTGGGAAAAAAAGAGAAATATCGAATCACGCAATAAAAGTTAGTTTCTGTGAATAAATATATACCGTATTTTTCATCCTATAGTCCACCAACGAAAAAAAAAAGCTACCCACTTTACAGACGCACTGCTTCACGCATATCAGTGCGACACGCAACAGGGTTCCAGAAAAAAAAATACGAACATCAGGATCGAAAATCTCAAGAGAACTGAAAGTTCTTTTTTTTTTTTTAATAAATAAAATACAGATTAAAGATTACAGAAATGCCAAGGGTGGGAAAATGAAAAAGCGATGTGGAAAAAAAAAAATTGTAAAGTCTGTTCATTTTTTCGTAGTGGTCACCCCTAGCAATCCCTGACCCCATCACAACAAATTACCTTAAGCCCTATATAAGGGAGGAAAAATTTACCGTTACCTAAGATGAAGCCTTTTTTTTTTTTTTGACTGAAAGGGGTAGTAATGGTTGTTGTTGCTGATGGTATATGAGAAAAAAAATCTTTCCTCTCGCATCTCTTTCTTTACATCTTTCGCTACGTCTGCTACAACACACCCCTCTTTTGGTCTTTTCGCTTCACCCCCCTTCGCTTTTCTATTCATTTCTTAATTTCGCTTCTCTCTAACCCTATCATTTTTTTCTTCTCCTTTTCAATTCCACCCTTTCTTCCCATTATGTTCTCAATCTCTGCAACCTGCTTGCAAGGTGTCTGTCTGTCTGTCTGACTCTATGCCCGGAACACAATCACGAAAAAAAAAAGGTAACCAGGAAGGAATGAAAGAAGAGGAAGATAGTAGTATAAAACGCCAGAAGTCAGATGGAACGAAGTCATACAGACAATCTGAAAAAAAAAAAAGTCTGCTTTAATAGACATTCTTATCTCACTACTAATAAATAAGAAAAACGACGTTTCACGGATGGTCAACAGGTGGCAGTATTCGCATTACAAAAAGGATCTCTCTCTTTTTCCGTTTCTGTTCCTTTGTCCTTGCACTCACTCACTCACTCACTGGTCGTTTATAGATTGACCTACAAACAGGTCCATCCTTTGAACAGGTTGGAAAACATCTTTTTTTCTTCTTTGTAAACTATCATTTGTTCATAGGGACAATGAACCAAAGTTCTGGTGCTAAATCAGGTGAATATAGTACGCTGAGTGGATTTTTTCCTGATACGAGTACCCAAAAAGGACCGCGTATATTATATCAAGGTTCCTTTTATACGTTTTAGTTTAACCTAACTCACTGTGAGAAGCAACTATTGTAATTGATTTCTAACCGTTTCAAGGCTGAATAAAGAGCTAGAATTTTGCACACAGTCTTAAATGCAAAGACAATGCAGACCAGAGAAAATATTTCCATTTTTTTTAAAATTCCTTCGACTTTTCATAAATTTTCCAACTAACATTGAAAAATACATTTTTAAAACATACATTGTTATTTTGGAAAGTACAAAAAGGCAATCGGAATAAGATTTTACGGTAAAAATGCCCTCGAAGAATTTCAATCATCGGGGCATATGGTACTTGAGGCAAATATGGCCCGACTAAGAAAGAATCGTCTATTACCAGACTATTAATTGGACGCATTGTTTGTTGTATTGTATGGATATATTAACTTGAAGATTCAATAACATAATACTTGTGTTAGACATTTTTTTTTTTAAATTTTATTTCGATCTAATTACACCTTACACGTAGATTTTGGAAACATTGCAAAATGGGCGTTATTACCCAACTGGGGAAGGAAATAAGGCCCATTATAAATGTAGTAAATCTAATGTAATCTAACTATAATGAAGATCATGATACTTCCTAAAAACACTTTTATTAACATTCGTAAAACACTACAATAGTTGAATGCATTTAGTATTTCACAAAGATCCTATTATAAAGCAGTTTGTTTATGAGATTGTGTTCTGAATAAAATTGTGTGGTTTTTCTCCACTTATTCAATAAATATTACTGAATATCTGCTTGATTTTTGTTTTTTTCTCTTACTGCAAACTTAAGATAAATCTAATACCACTACTTATAATACTGTGTTCTGAGCAAATATATATATATCATATTCAGCCGTTTTCTATCCACTGCTGGATGAAGGCCTCCCCCTTTTCTTTCCACATATCTCGGTCTGCTGATATCCTCATCCATGTAGCTCCTGAAAAACGCTTGATTTCATCTACCCATCTTACATTTGGACGTCGTCTCGGTCGTTTCTTTTCTCTAGGAATCCACTGTAGTACATTTGTCGTCCACCTTCCATCTGTTCATCTAGCTATGTGACCGGCCCATCTCCACTTCATCTTCTTCGCAGTCTTGATTACATCCTCTACCTTTGTTTGTGCGCGAATCCATTCATTTCTCTTCCTGTCCCTCCTGGTTATTCCTAGCATGCACCTCTCCATTGCTCTTTGTGTGACTCTCAATCTTTGAGTCGTTTGCGCGTTCAATGTCCAAGTTTCGCAGCCGTACATCATTACAGGTAAGACACATTGATTATAAACTTTACGCTTCAGACACATTGAAATACACAGTCTAAATGCTAACACTTTACAACTTGCAGCAAAATGGTTAAAATATAATGAATTGGTTCTTAACAATTCCAAGACTGAGTCAATGTTGTTCTCATTAATACCGAATATTATTTCACAGAATAAGTCTGACTGTATTAAGGTACTGGGTATCACAATCGATCCGAAATTGACTTGGAGTAATCATACGAATGCCGTATGTAAGAAGATAGCAAAAAACATATATTTATTGAAAAGGCTGAGACAACTTGTATCTCTTAAATACTTACTAGTGGTATATTATGCTATGATACACTCTCACTTATCTTATGGTGTAGCCTTATGGGGTAATTCCACCGGAGCAAAAAATGTCTTCTATTGGCAGAAAAAAGCTTTGAGATGTATGCTGAAAATGGGCTCCAGAGACTCCTGTAGAGAAGCTTTTAAATTTTATGGTATTATGACACTTCCCTGTATATATATTTTTCATTGCCTCGTTTATATTAAATCAATAATTAATAATCTTTCAACCTTTGACGGACAACATAATTACTTCACTAGAGGTTGTGACAACCTAATAACTCCGCGATCAAGGTTAACCAAACTGCAGAACAGTTACAAAATTAATGGGATAAGATTTTTTAATTTTTTACCTCTCGAAATTAGGAATCTAGACATCTCAAGTTTTAAAGGTAGAATAAAAAAGGTCTTGAAATTATGCAGTGGGTACTCGCTTCAAGAAGTTGAACAAAATATTAGAGCGCATTATAATTAAGACTGTATATGCATGTTACGTGGTTTTTAAAAATAATGTACTCTTAATCATATATATTATACAAGGTCTATACCAGTATACATGATGTAAATTTTTAAAAAACTTTTTAACAATTGTAAGATTTTTTTATTATTTATGACTCAATATGTATATATGTATCTATGTATATTGACGATGTTGATAGCAGTAACACTGCTCAAAAATGAAAATGAAATATGAATTATGAAGTTTGCTTTTGAAAATAAAGTGTAGTCTTCCAAAAGAACTCCACGCCATTTTACATCTTCTATTTATTTCATCAGTCAACTTTGCATTCGATGTTTTAAGCTGGCCTAGGTAAACATACTCATCAACTATGCCTATTGTCTCTCCGTTAATCTTCACTTCCTTCTTTGCAGCATGTTGGTTGTACATTACTTTTGTTTTACTTAAGTTCATTTTAAGGCCTATTTTCGAACTCTCGTTACTCAGTTCTTCCATTCTGGTTTGTAGTTCTTCTGCACTTGAAGCAAACAGGACTATATCATCAGCGAACCGTAAATGATGAAGATATTCGCCATTAATTTTAATTCCAACTTCATCCCAGTTTAAATTCTGGAACACTCTCTCCAGGACCGCACAAAACAGTTTCGGAGAAATTGAATCTCCTTGCCTTACCCCTTTTCCAACTTTAAATTTTTCACTGTCTTGATGCAGCCTAATGACAGAAGTGGCAGTCGAGTAAATGTTTCGCAGTAACTTGATGTATGCACTTTCGATGTCTTGATGTTCAAGTGATTTAAGTACTGCTGACA
>JAGDQP010076037.1:0-10100 GCA_022664845.1 Lepisma saccharinum
AGTTCCTTGGTGACAGCATGTAACAGGAACAAAGGAACTTGGCGCGAAGTGGCAAGGTTCATGATCCTCAAGCTATAAGGGTGTTGGGGATCCTAAAACCCACTACGTCCACCGCCACCAACCTTAAGGCTGTTGCCAGCTCGCGCCAAGTTCCTTTGTTCCTGTTACATGCTGTCACCAAGGAACTTGGCTCATCCGTCTCCCATTTCACACCTTTTTAGGGCTAAAGAACTTGGCTCCACTTTTTGCACCTCTGGTGTTTTTGTTCGGATTTAGTTTAGTCTTTGATAATGACATTTGGTATAGTCGGTTTATTCTTGTACAGTATCATGTATAAAGTGTTTATATTTTATTTGTATTGTCTTCGGTAGCACACAACACAGGTAGACTAGTATTTCATTCTGTCTGTACGTAAGTGCCATCTACTAGAAAGTTCAAAAGTTCTTTAGCAAGAGTAAACCATATAGAGTAGTTCCGAGAAGTTTGTCATCCGCTTTATTGGGTGTTTATTATTATTTTAATAGTATTATTTTGAGGACTTGTAACTCTTGGCTATACTGCTATGCACTAGTTGCAATAGAATATTTGAATGAGGTGCAATATCTACGTAATAAAATAATGAATATTAAATACAAACACATGCGCAGATATTACAATAGGTTAGGTTTTGGTTTGGATACTAACATAATTATGACCGTAACAATATGCTGCTATCCATGCATAGCAGTCGTTATAATTCGATGATTTTTCAACTATCAACTAGTTTGTAGGAAGGACAGTATTTATTATCAAATATGTCCATGCAGACATAGGCTACTGAAATATTTTCCATACGTACATATTGCTCCATATGTACTTTATATTCATAGAGGCTACCTTACAAGGGTGTCGCCAGGAATTTTCCCGGGGAGGCATTTTAAGAACGTTCTATATATAGAACGTTCAGTAGACTAAAATTAATTTATGGGTGTACAATTTTATTAAACATCATTTTCTGGTTAGTGAGGGTTTTCTCCTTCTAGTAGCACTATCGTTTGTAATGACAAAGCAAGCAAGTACACATAGAAATGGCTGTGTTAACATTCTTTGATGTTCCAGGGCAGCCATCACTTGTTTGTGTTGAGGGGGCGTTGTTAATTTCGGTGATTCAACACAATGGATGTGTTTTCAATGCTGATTCAACACAATGTTAGTATTATCATAGTGTTGAATCACCGAAATCACACAACAAACGGTGTTAACAAAGAAAGTGGTGGTCTCTTCAGGCATTTTAGAAACTGGGTTGGGTAATTCTTAAGAATAACTATCAAATGAAGTAATCCATAACTTGAAAATATTTATTATTAATAAGAAATTTAAAGTCCAAGGCTATGTCGGGTTAAGTTAGTGACCTTCAAATATCTCGGCTAAAAGAATTAGCTTCAAAATATGAAACAGTTAATTTCATTAATGTTTTAATGTTAGATGAGTCGTCTTTCAAAGTTTCAGTGTATTTCTTGATGTGTTCGGTATTTTTAAAAATTAAAAATAGAATGTGTGAGTAGCAAGGCATCGTAAGATGATGGTCCGAAAATTATTACTTTAAAAGAATGTGTATATTACGATTGGCTTATTCGTGCTTTTTAAGCTTTGCATATAAATGTGTTGTGAACGCGAGAGAGAGAGAAAGAGAAAGAGAGATATATCTTTTTATCGACTTGCTAGGGGAGCTGCTTCAACTTCATAAAACAGAGTGCGTTCAGCAGAAATAAATGTTCCATAATAGTACAATAATAGCATTCGTGTTTTTACTTTCGATGTTTTCACATACTTTGTTTAGCGGGTATAAATTGGCATATTTGTGATTACATAGATTGATATGAATATGGTTCAGTAAATGTAATGGAAGAATCTCAAATAATTTCTTACGGAATGCACGCAGTATAAAACATAAACATTTACACCAAATTTACAAAAATAGAATAGTAGTGGGTATAAAATCTGAAATTCAGCGGGGGGCAAGTGCCACCAGTCTGGGACTGGTCAGTCCCGGAATCCCAGCCGGGGCCCCACCCTCAACTTCGTTTTTTTATATAATTTTTTAATCCTTTTTTAAGTATCTACAACATTTTAACAAAAAGAACCACGAAATTCGGGCCTACATCAAATGCACATCGCTGAGTATTCCCACTATCAGAAAGATATTCCAGCTATCAGAAAGATAACTGTAGATCTTACTACGTCCAGAAGGCCCCCCAATGCCTTACTGGCTCCTTCCCGAAGGTTACTGCGATGTACAACAGAAACAGCATCTAGAAAACATGGCACATCCGTCCTTTTTCGTTCAATTATGATGATCATTATAGCCTGAATTTACAATACAGCAAAAGAATGGCCCCTTTTCTACATTACAGTAATTGAATTTATGTTATCAGTAGGACTAGGATAATTACACATATTGCATATGTAAATACATATTTAAGGATTTTTAACGTAAAATGAATATTTCATATGCAGGTGTATTATGTTCGGTAAATTGATGAGCATATTTCTGTACGCATACCAACACCGAGAATATAATGTATTACTTTTCTTCTTGTTTGTCTTTTCTTTATCTTTTCTTTGCATTTTTTCTTCAATTTTTTTCTGTTTTTTTATGAAATGTAGTAACTAGGCTATACTGTCACCTCAACAATCAACTAAGCAACACGTGCAAGTTTCTTATCGTTTGTAAGTCTATTTTCCCCTCTCCTCCAATCTACCTTGCGCGGGTGCAAAAAGCGACAACCGCTTTGTAATTTTCAATCAGACACTTTTCGGAAGAACAATGGTGAGTTAACAGTTACTGATTGCTTGCTACCAGTGTTGTGAAGCGTCGTGAAGGTGTAGTGCTGTCATGAAGCGGTCGTAGAAGAGTGGTACCGAGAAAAGACGGGAGGGAAGCTGAAAAAAAATGAAGTTGGGTGCCTCGAATCCGAAGCAAATGAAGTTGTCATTTCCAAATTCCACTGCTCAAGAACATGAAGATCCACATGTGTCAGCGACATAATTATACTGAAGGTATACAACAACAAATAAAATATTTTTATATACAGCAAACTCCCGATTATCCGTGTGCATATTATTATGTTTGCTGATTATCCATTCCGAGTTCGGTGTATTTTTAAAATAGAAAAAATTAATTAGTTTTGAAGTATTCTCTTATAATAAGAACAAATTTTACGGGATGTATACGACTCCTACGGTGGGGCCCCTAAACTGCTCTTCCAGCCGGGCCCCCTGGGGGGGGGGCAGTTCGACACTGAGTGCCACCCTTGCCCCTCCCTGCCGACGCCCTTGCTACCTTTGCTAAACTTTCAATTTTGACTTTTCACCCCCCCACACACACAAACTGAAAATAATATCAGAATCCCTGCTATCAATAATGGTTCAGATTTGGTTCTTTGATGATAACATTTATGATCGCTTTCGGAATTCAAGATAGTTTCTTCGTTAGTGTGTTATTACGTAGCTCTGTCGATCTTCTATTGCCTTCCCTACTCTGATCAAGTGTTATTTATTACGGTATAGCAGACCTGGTACACTGTAAAAAAATTAACTCAATACTTTACAAATTTAAAGTACCTTTTGCACTATTTTCATTATTTGAACACCTTTGTACAAATAATGCACAAGTTTTTCACACAATTGAGAATACGAAAAACTATACAAAAATTAGCTGGACTTCACATACTCCCCCGATGCGTTCAATCAGTAAGAATATGTGAGAATAGGTTATATTAATATAACCTATTCTCACATATTCTTACTGATTGAACGCTTCGGGGGAGTATGAGTATTCCAAGGTGAGCATAACGTAAATCAGTTATATAAACCCCTCTAATTTTTGCTAAATGCAAGGTTCGGTTAAAGTTAGGTTAGGTTAAGTCAGGTCATTATGGTATTCGGGGAAGTATCTAGTCTAACAAAAAAAAAAGTACAAAAAAAGGTGTTCAAATAAATGACATATGGTTGGCTGAGAAAGTAAAAACTGAGCAAATTCTGCACTTTTCTTGCTATATATTGAAGTAGTTTGATGCATAAATAAGTGAGGAGGTGTTTATCGGGGAATATTTGGAACAAAATATACGGAGAAAGTGTTTAAAACAGTTCTGAAACAAACTGCGTTGAAGCCAGTCAGAGAGACATGGTAAGTTTCAACGCATCTTGCACACTTTACTGACACTTTTTCGTACAAATAACTCAGAAAAATTCAGAACATAATATATTGTAATATTATTTATTTAGTGTAGCAACAAGTGCATTAAAATGTTATTGTTCAATAATATAGAAGAAAAGTATCATCCAGAAATTCCTGATATTGTTTAATGCTTATTTTTGTGGATTATAAGTTCTTTGGAAACTCACTAATAGATACTTTGTGCAAGAGAAACTTTCCTTTCCTTGAAGATGCAGAAAAAGATCTAACTTTTATGATTGGTTTGTGGCTCGTATACTAGTGTAGTTCGTGTGAGCTGCTTGAATTTACCAAGGCCTTTAAAG
Organism: Lepisma saccharinum; assembly: GCA_022664845.1. Lineage (NCBI taxonomy): Eukaryota > Metazoa > Arthropoda > Insecta > Zygentoma > Lepismatidae > Lepisma > Lepisma saccharinum. The sequence goes on from JAGDQP010076037.1 coordinate 4,522, forward strand.
GCGGAAACAAATGCGATCAGAGGCATCTATTGGTGAGTTTTATAAGTTTTTTATTCCAACCCAGAAAAAAACTAAAATGTATAGACAGTAAACAATAGCGGATGTCTCTCTCTCTCTCTCTGCTAACATTTCAAATCGAGAGTAACTTTCGTCACCTGACATTCCACACTGTAAAAAAGGACACTCCTTATTATTTAAATAAGCAGCTTTTGATCACTTTTGTACATTTTAGGACGGAATGTTGCCAATGGAAACGCTTTATCAGTCCGATAAGTTTTAATATGGCATTATTTGAAACAAATTTCCTGTATTAGTTTTGGCGTTGTCAGACTGCATAACGCTATAGGACTTTTTGAAAAAAAAAAAAAAAATCCGTTCGCCAATTTCTAAGAATTGTAGTGTACATTTTGCATGTTCAACCTTTGAACTTCTTCAAGCAAAATGTGACAGGTTTAGTGTGTTCCTTGACTGACTAAAACAAAAACCTATCACCATGACCGTTCGGGTTTCATCCTTGTTCCCGCCAAATGGTGTCCTCTAACCTACCAAAAACTGAATATCGAAACACAAGCTTTTTTAATAATGGACCCTAAATGTCGTAAAATAGTGATGAAGAGATTCAGAAGTCATCAGAATTTGACTCATTAACGAACAGGGCTTCTGCCAGAATCCCCAAATCCCCAAATGAAGGAGAATTTTCTTTCCACCCCCCGAAAACTAAAAATCCTGGTAGATTCCCTTTTAACAGGTATGTACATGAAGTGCATTTAAGAAAAAAATCTCAATAAATCCTTTAGTGCAAAGTAAATTTACCATTATTTATAATTTCACAAAACAAATTAGAAACGGACATGCTACCATCTGCTGACAAAATCTGAAAATTCTTATTTTTTATATTTGCATTAAGATATTTAAGTTAATATTTCAGTAAAATATTAACATGTTTGTTTGTGTCAGAGAAGGGAGATTGATTCATTCGTGGAAGTGTATTTATTTTGTCTAACAATAAGAGCATTTAAGAATTTCTTCAAAGTCAGTCAATACATTAATCATTTGTAGACTAACACTATCCCTTTGTGTATGTGAACATTCCACTTATCTTATGCGTTGAAGTACAAGTAGCAAGTGAACTTCGCCTGCTTGAAATTAAAGAAAGTTAAGAATATGCCAGTATAAAATAGAATGACTTCAGTCAGGTATACACAAACTTCATACTAAAATAAAATAAATAAAAAGGTGCAACCTTTATCCAAAGGCAAGACAAATAAAAACAAGATAGCGAGGAATCGTTGCTACGTTCCAATTGAAAGCTAGCTATAATTGTAGTGACCGTGTAGCAAGCTGTAAGTTGGCAACATAGTCACTACTCCTCTGTATCCTGTTATCATTACTCTGCGGTGACCACGTCTTTTGGCGAAATGTTGTCTTTGGTAACTTTATTTAGTATTGGCCATTTTAGTAAATTGTGACTTGGGCACGTCACAATAGGAGTGCAATACTTCTTAAAATCTACAAACATTCATACCCCACGCGAAATTCGAACCTAAGATCTTGAAGACGCTGGCCTAAAGCCTCAGACTACACGACTACCTCGTTCGGTCCGAAACGTTGCTTTTTACCGATAATTTGTTCAAAGAAACCTTTATTCTTGTAAATAATCCCCCCCCTCCCGAATTATTTGACGGACATTCTGTATAAAGTGGGAAGATTGTTAAACAAAACAATATTAAAACGTTATTAGTCTCTAAGAAACCAAACTAAAATGTATATTGGAACTTTGGAAGACAAGAAAAGAAAGAGATAAAGTCAAGGAAAAGAAATCAAGATAGTGAAAAGGGAGGAATAAAAGTGTTCTCGGAGAAACATGGGGGAAGGGGGAAAATAGATCTTTCTTTCGCTCATTTACGAATCTAACCATCGAGGGTGAGTCCATTCTCCTTCTGAAGAAATAAAAACCGTTTGCGCATTGGTCGTTTCTGCTTAATTTCAATTCTTGATCGTTTATCTTCATTAAATGTCTTGTTTGCCTGCTTTCTTTTCTCTCTCTCTCTCTCCACCCACAGTTCTATTTGAGCATCCGTCTGGCCGAAACTTTTTTTTTGCTTTCTCCCCTTGAATCCGAATTCCCCTTGGAACTATTTTTCCTCATTATCTCAAATAGGAGGGGAAAACATTCCAAAGGTAGTTGTTTAGACAATAGACCCCTACCAACAGAAAAGAAAGGAAACAGGAAAACATATAAGTACTATAAAAGATGTCCAATTTTCGGTTCGCATAGAATACTCTTCCCGTCGAAAAAAAAAATTGTTAGCACTACGTTAGTTAATAAGAAACTAACTTATGGTTAGTGTTTTAACTAACTGATAAGAAACCTCTCTTGGTTTTCGAATCAGTAGATGATAGTTTCTATTGAGAAAGCATGCGTTATAAAAGTTCTATTGTCTTAGAAGGAACTGAAACCTGTCGTGGCATCGCTATTACTAACTCCAGTAAGATAGTATACCTAACTCCAGTAAGATAGCATACCTGTTTATCTGACTTGAATCGCGGTTTTAAATTTTATAGATGAAAGTAGATTGTATGGAATAACATAAAAAAATGTCTTAGCGCGCCGCTATTGAAATTTTGAACATGTTTAGGTCAATTTCAATTTACTAGGCTTTTTTTACTTCTTTTTTAGGAGTTTTTATATTTTACTTTTAACTGTTTGCCGTCCGTTTGCCTGGGGTGCTTGCCCTCTTCCCCCACTCTTTAGTTCCGGCACTGATCCGATGTATACCAACCTTAGTTTTTTAGGCATTTCCGTATACCCACCTAAAATTTATGAAATACGCAGATTTACTCATAAAGCATAAGGTTTCGCTACAATAAGCGAAGCATATACCCACTTAAAAATTTAGCATTACATCCCTGCAAGTGATCAAATTTGCAAGCAATCATATAATTTCTACACATTTGATGCAACGTGAATGCAACTATATCAAATGCGAATGGGGACCAAATACATGCTCCGTCTGCCATCTTAAATTTAATTTTTTAATTAAAATAGGGGAAAATGACATATCAAATACGTCTTAAGTTTTTCAGCAAGTCATTGGTGCTATATAACCTTCCGCAAATTATTGCATATGTTAACTTATCGAACTTTCCACATATTTTCCATATAATTTCTTCAGTTTATACAAAACATGAATGTATCCATATGTAATGTCAATTAGATCAAGTGATACAATCTCTGATACATGCTAGATGCTCCGTCAGCCATCTTCAATTCAACTTACTTTTTCCAAATGGAAACGATTTTCTCTTTTCATTGTTTTCAGTATCATATCAGATTCCTAATGTGATATCATTGAAAGCTTATCCCCAATATCAAAATTTTTAAGTTTACAGATTTCTTCAACCAATGGACAGGAAATTGAAAACTTTCTTTAAAATCGTTTCCTTTGTAATCAGAGGAACACGAGTTCGATACCCGGTGGGGATACACGAAATATGGTGGCTCGGTCGCAGTCCGCTTTAAAGGGGGTCGTCCCAAGTAGCAGCTTTCCAACTCGCAGTCTTCTGAATTTCGTCCCAACTCGCAGTCTCCAGCCCCTGGGCGTTCTCAGCGTGTGTAATATTTTCTCAACTCGCGCTCAGAGATTGACATATGTAATCAAACTATAAATTCACATCTGCCTAGTTTACTCCATATTAAGAATTGAGTCGTCGTAGTTCAGTGGCAGTTATGGGCTCGATCCCAGCGGCCGACCATGCTGACAGAGGTTTTTTCAGTTCTTTTTCTGTCACACCAGGCAAATGCCGGGATGGAACGTTTAACATTGGCCCTGGCCGACACCTTCTCGAATCCGTTCCCCTCCCCTATCTCAGCCTGAGCCTTAGATGCCTAAAGGCCATCAATAAATTCAATTTAATTCCATATTAAGAGCATATGCCACCTAAGAACAAGTCTTATTTGGTTAGGGCTAAAGGAAAGTTGGTTATCACAGTTCAGAGCCGATTAATTAGTCTAAAAAATTCTAAATTAATTAAAATTAAAATAAAGTATTGGAGCAATTATAATAATAATAATAATAATAACCATAGTAGATATCGTGACACTTCGTTAGAAAAACTCGCGACAGGAAAATCCTGCGGTTGGGGGGATCGTGACAGGAAACTCTTTGTACAGTGTGTGAATCTCGTTGTTCGTAGTGGTTGAGGAGTGAATTTTGGGTGGAAGAGAGGGATTTACGACAGGAAAATCCTTGATGTTGGAAGGAGATGACGCATGAATTTTGGCGGGCAAATTGGGAGAGGAAAATTCTTAGATATCGTGACACTTCGTTAGAAAAACTCGCGACAGGAAAATCCGTGAAAATCACGTGAAAATCATGGTGTAGGTTGGATCGTGACAGGAAAATCCTTTGTTTGATGTGTTTGTAGAAGATGAGTGAATTTTGGGTGGAAGAGAGGGCTTTAGGAGAGGAAAAACCTTGATATTGGGTGTTCGTAGAAGATGACGCACGAATTTTGGCGGGAAAATTGGGAGACGAAAATCCTTTGGTCTTTGTAGGTTGGGTGGTAGCGTTGTGGGGAAATGATTGCACAATACTTTATTAGAAGAGACCCTCGTAGTCCAGTGGTTTCGCAAGTGGTTGTTGTTGACGTCAGCAGGGGTGATTGTCCAAGGCTATGAGTTGAATGTGGGTGGTATGACGCAATCATTTCTGCAAGAAAACACTGAATTTTTAAGATGATAGCGATTGACCGTCGTAGTCCAGTGGTTTCGCAACTGGTTGCTGTTGACGTCAGCAGGGATGGTTGTCCAAGGCTATGAGTTGAATATGGGTGGTATGACGCAATCGTTTCTGCAAGAATTATTTTAATGGACTCCCCCCTGCGCGCACTCCTGGCTACGATCCTGTCTGACTTATGAAAAATTGCAATGCTACGTCCTTGCCCCCTTCCGCGCGCACTCCTGGCTACGTTCCTGTCTGACTTATGGAAAATTGGCTATGAGTGAAATGTGGGTGGGAAAAGGAATTACGCAATCGTTTCTGCAAGAAACACTGAATTCCAAGATGACCGCCATGGAGCGTCGTAGTTCAGTGTTTTCGCAAGTGGTAGGTGACGTCAGCAGGGAAATTTGGAAGGATTGGGAACATGACGTGGAGTTTATTGAGGCGAGATAAAACAGTTTATTTTTGTTGGGGCCCTCAGTACAACCTGGTTACTTTCCTGGATGTGAGATAACACAACTTGTTTGAAATCATTGACGCGAGGGATGTTTATTTTTGATGGACTTTCCATACGCCCAGCCCTGGCTACGTTCCTGCCTAACTTATGGAAAATAGTAATGGTCCCCCCTCAGCAGTTAATTCTAGCTACGTCCCTGTACGTGACAGGGAATAACACAAGTTGTTTGATGTCATTGAGGGGGGACAACTTGTTTATTTTTGATGGACCCCCCTGCAGCCAGCCCTGGCTACATCCCTGTCTGTTTTATACAGAATAGTTAGGAAAAGATACATATAATTTTACTAAAATCTACGTCCTGTCTTGAAATTTATCAGACCTCAACAAATTAAATCTCC
>JAGDQP010076038.1:0-10100 GCA_022664845.1 Lepisma saccharinum
TCTGTTAACATCAAAGTTCACCCATAGACAATAATAATATTACACTGTGTTTGGATGGGAAAGGCATAGCGCGTGGAAAATAACTATACAGGGTGACACCGACAAACTTCGGGAGGTGATTCCTTACACCAAAAGAAGACGAAATTTCCTCTGACAAATTTTCCAAGTGAGCATAGCTTCGGAGTTACAGGCTGCCGAAAGCATGGGAAAATGAATTTCAGAGATTCATATTTCTAACACCACGAACAGTAAGCTGATGCCACATGATACCGTCAAAGACTTTAGATCTGTACTATCCAAAAATGCATACTTCAAAATTGTCCATAGGTAGGCATGGGATTCCTCAAAGGAAGTAAGTGATTCCCGAAATTCTCTGAAGTAAAGATGGATCGAAATGAGCATGACTCCTTTCTACCAGCAGGAAACAATAATGCATTTGCGCTAAGTAGATATCTCAAACAGATTTCATATGCCGAACGATTTTCTAAAAGAATGCGTGGTTGCACAACAATACGCAGTAAGACATGCATACTTTCATCGAACGTTTTGTTTATTTGTTATCAGAGAGATTGAATATCATCATTGCCCGGTTGGATGCCGTTGATAACGTATGCCATCTTTACTCACACGGAAATTCGTTTAATTCATGCTCGTTCCGACCTAGTTGTACTTCAAAAGAATTCCGGGAATCACTTACTTCCTTTGTGGAATACCTTGCACACTCATCGAATAATTTTGGAATATGCATTTTTAGATATCTATCTACAGCAGGTTTAAAGTCTTTTACGCTACCATGCCCCATCAGCTCTAATAATCATGGTGTTAGAAATATGAATCTCTAAAGTTCAATTTTTCCAAGCTTTCGGCAGCCTTAACTCCGAAGCTATGCTCATTTCGAAAATTCGACAGAGGAACTTTCGTCTTCCTTTGGTATGGGGAATCACCTCCCGAAGTTTGTCGGTGTATTTTATAAACACGCTGTGTATGGTTCAACAATGTAAAGCCCAGAAATCCCAAAGTCGCTTTCTTCTAGATATGAAGTTATTTGAGATGTACTATAGGTACTTAAAAAAGTTTAGAGTAGGGTGAAAGAGTTTATATACTGAATGGAATTTGCACAAATTTACATTCCTACTCTCTACCGGAAAATCAAATAGATAAGCAAAGTCGAAATTAAATTTGGAATTGTAATTTCTGAAAACTCATTCCAAACAATGATGTAAGATAATGGGATTAGAACGTTGCAGTATTACCATACTGTAGATGTGCTCTTTCTTTCACATACTTCGAAGAGAACCGGGATTTTAGATGTCTTTGGGAAGGTTTTCCCAAGACGCTGGATTGCGAGGGTCAAAACAGGGACGGTCGCGGGCAAAGCGAATAGTCACCCTATAAAGGATGTAAGGCTATATTTATTCTACGAGCGTGATTCAAAAGAAAAACCTTAAATACTTTATCGTGCAATGTATTTAGGAAAGAAGAGGTCTCTGGCGTTTGGGGTCGTCAGTTCAAACCCTGCTCATGCCATGTGGGCTTTGTGGTGGGCAAACACCGTGTGCGTGGGTTTTCTCGGGGTTCTTCCGTTTCCTCCCATTTTCTTCATTCCTCCAATCATCGCATTCATCATCCATTCGGCCTGAGCCAAAGTTTCCTAAAGGCCCTAAAATTAAATTTAAAGTTCAAAGATAGGAAAGAACAATTACATTACCTTCCTACAAAGTGCTCATATCTGTGCAATACAATTGTTCCGTTAGTTGAAAATTGCATAAATTCCTCGAGAAAACAGTATTTTGGCGTTGTATGTAGCCACTCATCCACCGTTTGCTGTACCTTATCGTCGGACTAGTGCCGTTACAAAACATCCTACTCGATTTGTATAGTTGCTACAGGGACAAACACGTATCTTTTATTCTGCAATGAATTTCGATGGATTTGATCTCTTCATTACACAAAAGACAAATAGCGGACAGCTGCTACTCTTTGGTGCATGCTAACAGTTGAGCCGACACCATGACACTATACTGCTGCGCCCTTGCATAGGGTGCCAGCTTCCTGCTGCCAAATCTCGGTTACGTGCCATACAATGCCTCTTTCTGAAGCAAACTTACAGGACACTCGAACAGGGTTTGGATATTTTATCGCACTTTTAAGGATTTCATTTCAATCATCCTCGTACGCAATGATCAAGGAAAACTTGTGTGCAACAGTGGTCCAACTTTCTTTCTAGTGTAACAGAAAACAAAGCAAAAAATTGAAATCTCCCGTTTTCTACAACTAGTTACAAGCAAAAATAACTGACTTTTCCCGGTACTCTTGCTTGAAACTAAGAGGTTTCTAATAGTGCTGAAGTTGAACGCTCATTAAGTCGTACCACATATTGCCTAACGTGGTAAATATCTGCTGCAACACACAGTTCTCCCATACACAAGTATATTCCATTCAATGTTAGTTCCTTTTTGTCCTATTTTATTTTTAGAATCGTATATTCTAACGCAATGTTAAACAGTAGTGGTGACAAGGCATCACCTTGTTTCAATCCGCTGCGACTCTCGAAATTATTTCACATATAATTTCCTGCACGTGCTTATGGATTCGTGAGACACATTCTTACTAGATGCACAATATTTTTTGTAATTCCAAATCGCACAAGGACAACTGGTGAATCGTTCCACTGTATTCCCATTTATTTTCTAATGTCTGTCACAAGACGAAAATTTGGTCCAACGTAGATAATTTTTTGTTAATCCACATTGGTGCACTCCAATTATTTCATCTACGTGTACGCTTAGGCGTGTTAGCAGGATATTACTCAACGCCTTGTAACATGTTAAGAGTAAAGAGATTCCGCGGTAATTATTACAGTAAGATTTATTGCCTTTTTATAAACCGGAACTATTACGAAGGTTTTCATTCCTTTGAAAGCTCCTCCTTTCTCCACATAGCAGTTAACAATTTATGTAGTTCCTAGACTAGTGCCGTTCTTCCCGCTTTAATTAATTCAGCTGGGATGATGCCAATTCCTGGTGATTTGAATATCTTTTAAATTTCTCTATTGATATTTTGACCTCTATCTCCGTAAGTTTGAGTATACACGGTTCTGCTGTGTACATTTCAAATCCTCTGTTTCTTCACATATAGCCTTCCCACACATCGATAATTTTAGTCGAATCTGCGTGAAGATCTTCAAATTGGTTTCTAATCATCCATACACTTATTTGCTAACCCTTTCTTAATTTTCCCCTGGATAGATCTCTAATGTTATTTATCTTAGTTTTCCTATATCTCCTGAATTTTCTGCGTCATATATTTTCGTTTTCTGTTTCGAAACTCGCGTGTGGCACTATATTTTGAGTTAGTGTTTTTACCCAGTGAAGAAAATGCGTCCCAACCCCGACGGTCCAATTTTTGCCGCCATCGGCCCGGCGTCGGGAGTATGACAGTCGGGAAAAGGTCGCATTTAAAATCAGTCCACCGGCGCGGCGGACCGAGGCTAAATGGGCGCGTTAGGTAAAAAATCCTGTTGCAAAAGTGCCCTAAAGAACGAAGCTAGGAGTGATCTAACTAGCTTCAACTGATCCATGCAGTGTACCAATCACACCAGTACATTTTGTGAAAATGGTTGGCAAAAGGGTGGGATATTTTTGCCTCCCTTGTCCCGACTATGGGGTTGGGATTTGGTCGGGACTGAGGAAATTGCCGACCCTGCCCTAACCAAGTCGGGAATATGACGGCAAGAATAGTCGAGAAGAAGTAGAGCCACCAACTATATCTGAGACAGTCAGCAGAAAACAATTACAAATAAAATCACTTATAGTCACGATACATCTACACTAGTCATAAATTTGTTCATTATAGATAATAAAAAATCAATTTCAAATGTCAGTTAGGATCGTCGAGCTTCACTCGGCACTTTTTTTGAACCCGACTCTACACCGACGGTTGAAATGTGGACGGCAGCATTTGTATGGGCCGAGGGCTGTAACTCTCCAATCTTTTGAAAAAAAATCTTATAAAGACTGAGGAAGGTGAGACACAGGTATATCAAACTTCTAAGATATACATTCTAGAGCATGGAAAATCATTTGAAGGGGCCAGCTAGGGCTTCACTCGGCACTTGTTTTGAACCCGACTCTGCACCGACGGATGAAATGTGGGAGGCAGCATTTGTATGGGCCGAATTCTGGCTGAGGGCTGTAACTATCTAATATTAAAATGTGCTTATTACATTAAAACATATTTATCTCTTAATTTCATTCGTCTATTTACAAAAATCTGTAGTGAAAAATATAAAAAAAAATACAAAGCAAGCAAATACAATTAAATTAACTACATTTTTTATGTTCTCGTTTGCATGTTGAAGACATTGAATGTTAAACTATATTTCAACGAACATTTAATTTCGTTACTAGGGCGTTAATCTATGATAGATTTCGCTTTGTGCGTGTTTTCTAAGACGACATATTACACTTATTGAGAAATACAAATTTAATAGTGCAGCGATGATCATGGTGTTAAAGAAGGAAACTGCACATAAGAAAGAAAAAAGGAAAGTATTCTTTATTTTTCTTTGTACATGATGATGAACAACGCGTAGCAACTCCATTCTAGACTGCCTGTTAATACAGATACAGTAAAAGACCAGCAGCAATCTCTCAACGTGGATCCATGGATGACGGGATAAGACGACGAGCTACCAACGAGAAGTGCATAACGTTCCCGTCTTCGAACCCCACAGCAGCGACTGGGATTATTTACTGCTGGAAAATTAACACAGTAAATCATGATGAGAGCAACAGATAAAATGAAACTAAAGGTGTGTATACCAATAGACAGCATTCATGCTTTGTTTGGGCCAACTAAACCTGTTTCTTATAGCCATATGCGGGCCGTCAGTGGTGAAAATGTTATATCCATCTACGGCCCTTAGGCGGGAACAAACGTGTCCCCGTGGTCGGACCACCGGATAGCCGACGCTGGGCCGTTGTAGGGCCTACCACCCATGGGCGTGAAAAAGAGAATTCCCTGACGGTGGGCCATCTTAGCTGTGCCGACGGCAGCAAACGCTTGGTGCCCGACAGACGCCCGACTGTGATTGTTGGGAAATTGTCGGGGTTTGGGTGGGAAATGGTCGGGCCGACGCCGGCTAAAATGAGTATTTTTTCGGAAGGTTTTTGCTGCCTTTAGGAATGTCGGCTCGACGATCGGGAACCGAGTGCTGCCCGACCCTGACCGGCGTCGGCCCAGCGGATGACCGACCCGGTTTTCTCCATTGGGTAATGGTTTGCATTTGCTTCCGTTTTATTGCTTAACCATCGTTTCTTAACCTCCGTTGCTTGTTTCCGTTCCTCATGAAGCTTAATGCGTTCTTCTTTAAACAAAAGCTTGTTTTTCTTTCGTTTCTTCTCACCTGCACGTTCCTTTGTTGTGCTCTTCACTGTGTCACGAATTGCCTCCCAAATCTTATTCACATCATTATCATTATTACCATTAACATCGTCTTTATTATTAGTCGAGTCAACGTTTGAGATTTCGAGTTGTTAATGATCCAGCCATGAGCTTGAAGGAATCAGCTGAGAGAGCGAAGTTTGCACTTGGTGGATCCTCGGTCTACTGGCCATGTTGAATGTTGAAGAACTAGACACGACCGAAATGCATCGGAGAGTGTGCGTTGTTTACAGAAATCAGTTCATGAGAGTCTGTTCTGTACATAAATGAAGTCGAAGCTTTCAAGAAGAACGAACTCATTTCCATGATGGAACTTACCATTCAGATGGGAACTTTCTTTGAGGAGGGGATACGAAAACTGGTGCTCCATTTAGACCAGTGCATTAATGCGGATAAAAACTTCATGGAGTTTTATACGAACATAACTTTTGTATATCCTGCCATTCTTGTGTTACTCTTGTTCATCTCTTTACATCTCACAGGAGGTTAATTTGCGAATATCCCTCGTACATCCAACCCTTGAGCTCCGATTTCTATAGCCTAAAATGATCTTCTCATAAAGTGTGATTGCTACGCCAATTTCAGCATCTATAGCTGTCATCACTTCAAAGAACTTAGGCATAAAATGTGATACATGATCCGAACATAAACATAGTAAAACAGTTTTTAAACAAATGAGTAATGCACTGAGAAACAATTTTCTTTAAAATGAGATATCAGCGTTCTCATTTAATTGGAAATGAGAATATTGTTTTGTAAAAAAAAAATTGCTCATCTTATTTCTAAACCGGTATGCTCTTATTAGCATAATATAGAACGCTAGAACGTATAGAACGCAATAATATCTTATTTGCATAATGTGTAAATGAGAATGCTGATATCTCATTTCTAAGAATATTGTTTTTTCCGTGTACAGATAAGAACGTTTTTCTCAATTATAAAAGTCGTACTTATTTTACCGCTTCGTTGGCACAGCTTAATTAAAGATTACATAATTTTCAAAATGACTTTGTTTAGTATGTTTAATCGAAAACGATCACATAAAACTGTCAGGAGTATCTTAAATACTCAGTTTGTTACAATTGTTTGTTATTGTTTCTTTTGGTGTGTAACTTCATGTAAAATTTAAATTCAAGAAATTTCATCCAAAAATAATTAAGAGCAAGCGTATTATGAGTTACGGTGTATGTATTCAATGGAAAAACGTGCCCCTGTCGGTTGAGTGTTACTTTATTCTAAATTGGTCCCGGGCGTGATCATCGGTGGGGTTAGGAATTCTCTTCTAACTACGTCTTTAAAATGTTAAAATCACTTCATCCAATGCAATGGAAGACAATGAGAAGCCAATATCAAGTCACAAATCTGCGTCCGAGCAAGAACATTCGTTAACAATCTTCAATTAAAAAATAGCAAACAATGAATTAATGAAATTAAAATACCTGTCTACATTGACTGGTATAGAGAGTTACTATTGCTTTAGAGTGTTCCGTATTTAAATCTTAGTCTGTTATTTGGTTTGTTCCGTGGATTTAAAATTAGTTTTAGTTAGCAAATGTCCTCGAAAGGAAGTTTTAATTAAGGTGGCTTGATACACAGCAGTAAGCATGCGCGTTACGTATTAACACAAAATCTGTATTGATACTGAGCTCTAAAATATAACAACAACCCCCTGTACTTGACTTTTGAGCTCGGGAATCAAGTCACGCACAAATGAAAGTCATCACAAGGAAACGAAGTGTGCCAAATCTTAGGGAAGTATTTACTCTAAGACTTTCAATCAAAAGTGAGGTAGGAAAAGTGTACATGCTGAATCGATTTATGATACTAGGGTAACCAGTGATGTTCAGGAAATATCTGTATTAAGGGTCAAATTTAAAAATTGAATGGAGAGTGGGTTGTGCTTTCACGTAATTCGAACTTTCACTGAAAACTGAACAAGTGTTAAAAGAAACATTTTTTTGTTATTTCTTAAAGTTTTGTAGCTACGATATAGTTCATAGTAGTGAAACCAGTACTGCGTCAACAATTTCGTCCATCGCCAATAACTCAGCAACTATGTAGAAGAAGTGTATCATAATAGAGTATATGTAGAAGTGGGACATTGACGTGGGAGAAACAGTAGTATACCGACAATAAGGAGAATTCGTCTATTTGAAAAGTTGAATACAGAGGAAGGTTCGTTTAGAGTTTGTCTGACTTATTACGTAATGTGTAACAACTATTTCACAAAACACTTGATAAATTGCGCCGTGTGGGGGTTATAGTTCAGAACTAGAGTTTAGATAATTTTCATTGAGGACAGCTCCAAATGACATAATGTTTTAAAATGTGTTTCTACGCAAGTTTTAGAGAATTAAGAAATACCACTACGGAAAATTGCTTATATTCTTCTACCAGTTCTGCGATCAATTTATTGACATATCTACATTTGTCAAAATTGTAACTACGAGCCAAGGTGGTGACGAATATGATATTTTTCACTAAATTGATTTTGAACAGATGTTTTAAACTTGTTTCAGAAACACAGTGTTTAAAACAAAGTTCGAAAAGCTTTCAACAAAATGTTTAAAATAAAAGAATTGGTTTAAAACGTTTAAAATATCTAAACCTTGGTTTTAAACATTGCAACCGTGACACTTAGTCCTCATGGCTCAATGGTTACGATTGCTGACTTCCTATGTTATACGGAGGTGGTGCGGATTATTGTTCTGCTTACGACGGCCATTTTGACTGAGGATTTCTAGAGATTTTCTCAGTCCGACGAGGCAAATGCAGGGATAGCACCTATAATATAGGCCCTGGTCTTTTAATTCCTCATGCTTACCCCAGGAAAAGTGCTCGCTAAGGGATGTCACCCCTCCAACACGTGACAGGCTGCGACCATTGATGTCTATAACACCCACGGGAATTACATTAAATGAGAGAGAAAAGCTTATTATTCCAATATAATGGCAATGTGTTCCATTCATTGGTATAAGATTTTAGTCGGTGATTGCGTCAAATTTCTTTTCTAAATAATCTCTTTCCTGAGTAGATGTTTTAAATAGCTATATATTTTTTTCTTCAGGACTTAACCCTTCAGACAAAGAAGAATGCGGTTTCGCCTTCTCCAACCACGACATGGATTCACAGTAGAAGGAAATAAAACCGAAGCCACCAAATAATCTATGTTTTCCGTATAGAAAACATCTTTTTTGAAACTTGTAAAATTAATGCGGTCTTTGGAATGAGGGCTATATTGTATCTCTGCATAAAGTTTACTACAGTTGTACTTGGACCGCTGTAAGCAATTGTCTTCGTAGAAGGGAGCGTTTCCCTCAGTTTTAGAGCATTTTTTTTCAACAGCATAAGCGTTGAAAATATATTGCATGTTCCATGGTTGGATATCATCCAGCAGATTTCTCGTGTGGTTCAATATATTTGCAGGGTGGACAGTGTTTGTTGATAGGAAACGCTAGTCAAGCATTAAAAAAGCCATTCGGAGACTGCTATTTTCACACACTTTCCACATTGTAGAAGTTCCTAAAGATAAGCAAACAAATATTAAAACTAAATAGTCCATAAATGCGTTTCTAAAAATTAAATGAATCGTCATTTATGAAACCGAACAAGAGATGAATCATCACACATTCTTTGTATTGTTTCGTATTTTCGAGAGCAGGGTCACTGTTAATCACTCAGTACCGTAATAGATTTTCCAAGATTACTTTGTACTGCAAATGAATTAGCTTTTCAAAATAGAACTTTTGGAAATAAATAACCCAGTTGCTGAGTGCTTTGTCAGAACCTGGTAAGTGCATCAAAGGTTATTCATTATTTTCTTTAATAAAGAAAAACATAAACCATACATTGTAAAAATTTTGCAAATGTTTCATATATCAAGTAGAGTTTCAGATATATGTAAGTACTTACAACTTTCCTGATGTCTCGGTAAAAAAACACTGAGGTTCTCATTTTCCCCTTTCCAGAGTGATTCTCGCACATGCCCAGGAAGGGGAAACAGTTTCTTATCCTAATCGAATATTCAATTCTGATCAAGTGTTTGCTGCTGCCCCTTTAATCACGTATTTCAAAGAAATTGGAAATATATTCTCAGTGAATGGGATTGCGACCCCTACTTGACAAATATAAAAGTTATTAGAACATGGCGTAAGCCGTAGAATGAACCTTACGTTTTGGGTTTCGGGCAACGTATTTCTGATCTATACTGTTTTGATGTACTGATTTCATCAGTGGCGATTTAATCCAGTCACTAAGCACCTAGGCTAAGACTTCTAAAGAACCCGTGCTTAAATCTCGCTCGAGGCTTCAATTTTTCTTTTCCTGAAATCTGCAAGGTGACTATTATTAGCCTAGGTACAGGAAATTTCCAGGCAGCTATAGTTGCCTAGCTTACTCCAGGAATGTCTCCGAAAATGTTTAACAGTGTAGAAAACTTAAAGAGCCCCACACACCTTGCAATTGCAGGCGTCGTGCTGCATAGAAGAGAAAGCGTAAGGTTTGTTGCATTTAAAACAAGCAAGTTCATCCTGCATAATTCTTTCCTATACAAGGAGGACCTTGCAGCACAGCACGGAGGGATACATGCTTCTATATAAGATACAAAGTGAGTCGACTAGAATCGCAAGGCAAGCTCCAACCTCTCCAGATAGTTT
>JAGDQP010076039.1:0-10100 GCA_022664845.1 Lepisma saccharinum
CACATATGATATATAGAGGATGTTATATGTTTTCATTTCCTCTGTTACAACTATTCCAAAACCTCGGTGTTTCTCTCTATGCATTGCAGTACTATATTACATTCACACTATTCGAAACAAGTCTCGGTGGCTCAGTGGTAGAGTACTTACCTCTGGTTCATGGGGACCCCGGTTCGATCCCGGCTCGTTCTATGTGGGATTTGTGATAAAAACCATGTGCGTGAATTTTCTCAGGGCTAGTCCAGTTCCCTACCACATTCTTCATTCCACAAATTCTCTCATCATCATCCATTTAGCCTGAGCCAAAGTTGCCTAAAAGATCCTAAATAAAATTTCACTAAAATCCAGTTCTACCTACCTACTTTCCGGACTGAATGTATTTATTTAGGCATCTTTGGCTAAGGCCGGGATATGGTTGTGAGAAGTAGTCGAACATGGTCTGAGTTGAAGGTACTCTCTCAGAATTTGCCCGTTGTGTCTGAGGGAAATCCTGGAATAACCTCGGTCAGGATGGTTAGCCGCTGGTATCGAACCCAGTGTTTTCCGAAAGCAAAACCAACGCGTTGCATCGTTCGACCGTTGAACCAGCGTGTCCTTCCGAAAATCCGATTTTCAAATTTTTATACAGCTTACGGAACAGCCCTTGAAGATGGAGCAGGAAGGAAGTATACTACTTATAAAAGTTAATATCTATGATTAGTTCTGCAGTAGTTTAATGAACAAATATGTACGTACAATGCGAATTCTCACTCACACATACCCTTCAATCGATATCGCTCTCTCTATCTCGCTATCTATCTATCTATATCTACACACAAACACACACACACACTATTCGAAACAGGCCGAGGTGGCTCAGTGATAGAGTACTAACCTCTGGTTCATGGTGAGCTCCTGCGTAAGCTAGTCGGTAGCGCGCTCAACTTCTGTGCGAGTGGTCCGGGGTGGGGGCTGAAAACTTTCGGTGTTATCCCAGCATCGTAAGGACAATTTGGGAGCTGCTGTTAATAAAAGACAGTGGCGATCACAGTGAGATCTTCGGCTCTCTTCTCCCAAGCAGTCTGGATAGCGTGGGAGCAATAGACCAACTCCTCCCTTCGGAGAGAGACCTCATCCACTAGTGGATTGAATATGGCTGTGATTTATTATATATCAGTGCGAGCGGTCGCAGGTTCGATTCCCGGTGACTGCAGGCCCGTATTAAGGACGGCGCGTCCAAGGGGGCCCCAAAGACTTTTTACAAATTACTAAAAAAACATTTCAACATAAAAGTTTTTTAAAATAACCTACTCCTATATAATTCAGAGACTTTTCTGAAAATGTTGAGAGGGTGTCACCATCATAAAGATAATGTAGCATTTATTTTCCCGCTCCAGGGCCCCCCAATGGTCGTAACCTGGCCCTGTCTGTGAGGGCTCAAAATTTCGGTGTTGACCTAGCATCGTGAGGACAATTGGGGAGGTGGTGTATACATACACACACACACACACACACACACACACACACACACACACACACACACCTACACACCTACACACACACCTACACACACACACACACACACACAATGACAATCTTCTGATATGTAAAGTTGCATTGAACTCAACTATGGCATCTCGTTAGCTATTTATCGGACAAAACGATAAACCAAAAAGTGTCAACTATATATATTATAATGGTTCGTTGCTAATAAAAACAGGAAATTTTAACGAATTCGCTATAAGAAGTGTTAGAAGCCACTTTGCGATAGTAAGAAGAAAAACGAAAAAAAAACAAAAAAAACGAGCTATTTATCGACCCGTTCAAATATTAATTGGAAATCAACAATAATAAACATCCTTCATATCATTATTTGATACAAACATTGATGAATCTATTATCTTCTTGTTTTTAACGAAAATTTCTCCATTTTTATTTAATCTGGCAACATCAAGGATTCAATAATATAGTCTCTTATCTCTAACGCAAATGCTGGTAAGCTTATTACGCCCTCTTGACGGTGATAACGTTTAGGCGCGCAACCAAGAAGAAAGGAATACAAACGATTATTCAGCGTTCATTAGTAGTTTATTCGTTGCTGGACATCCACCGAGGTAAGTAAGGTAGGCCTAAGTTTAAACTTTCGTATGTAATACTTTAATGCATTATTTTGTTTCATATTATATAATTGACAGGGGACTGTATGAATGAAATAATCGTTCGTGTAGCTCACAATGACGAGAATGGCTACGGAATAATTTAGTAGCCGGGGGTGTTTATATCCCAGCCATACAATGTGTACATCATTCTGCTCAGCTAGACCAAAAAAAAAAAAGTTCGACATATGGTCCACTTTCCGTTAGCCACGGTTAGTAGTTCATAATTTAAATTTCAGTGCATGTTACTCCCTGTATTATATCTAGATCCTATATGTACAAGTATATCGATCGACCGAGTTTTGAAATATATTGATAACCACAGTTTGCGGTTAGACGTTTCAAGTTATAGCGGTTAAATTTTACTTTAGCTGCACCAAACGCGGAGGAATACTAATGGCCACTAATGACATCACTTGTAATTTCATTTGTCGAACTCCGTCTTAAATTAGTTATTATTGGATTGTGGAGGTTAGGTAAGGGTAGGTGCAGTCATGTATCTTTACATTTTTCACTCTCGGAGCCGGTCAATTAGTGTGCTACTTTCTTTGGTGCAGTTAAAGTAAAACTAACCCGTTCTGGCTATATGTGTTATAGAAATAGTCAGGTCGTCTCAAAATCAACTGAGCACCTGTCACGAGGGTTTACAAATATGCAAAACTTGCTCGTCACGGCCACCAATGAAAAGATTTGGACCCATGGAGTCACACCTTTTGGCTAAGGCCAATTTTGGCTACCTGAAATAACACCTTTTGGCCAAGGCCAATTTTGGCCACCGGTTCTCTGCTTCAAATTTTTAACGTTACCGGTATTAAGACAGTGATGCCATTGATCTCCGTCCTGTGCTTTATTGGTACCGCGAGTTCGTTATTTTCTACAAATTTTGCGCACGCCGTCGTACGTAATGCAGCTTGCTCAGCCGCCGCCGCCGCCGCAGTTGCATGTGTTCGCCGTTCGCCGCCGATGAAATTGATGGTTCTTGTCTAATTTCAATATGATGGCGCATTATTATATAAAATCAATAAAACATAATGTATATTATATGAGACCACCAGTCTCGGACTGGCCAGGGCCGGAGGCCCGGAATCCCGGCCGGGACACCACCCTCAACTTCGTTTTTATAATATATTTTTTTAATCCTTATGTAAGTATCTACAACGTTTAACAAAAAGAACCACGAAATTCGGGCCTACATCAGATGCACGTCACTGAGTATTCCCACAGACATAAAAAAGATAACTGTAGGTCTTACTACGTCCAGAAGGCCCCCAGTATCCTACGGGCTCCTTCCCGAAGTTTACTGCTATGTAGAACAGAAATAGCATTTAGAAAACATGACTCATCCGTCATTTTTCCTTCAATTATGATGATCATTATAGCCTGAATTTAAAATAGGGCAAACGGTATGGGGCCCTTTCTCTACATTACAGTAATTGAATTTATGTTACCAGTAGGGCTAGGATAATTACACGTTTTGCATATTGCATATGTAAATACATATTTAAGGATTTTTAACGTAAAATGAATATTTTACATGCAGGTGCATTGTGTTCAAAAATAAATTGATGACCATATTTCTGTACGCATACCAACACCGACAATATATCACTTTTCTTCTTGTTTGAATTTCCTTTGCATTATTTCTTCAATTTTGTCTGTTTTTTTTTAATGAAATGTACTAACTAGCCCATTGTCACCTCAACAATCAACTAAGCAACACGTGCAAGTTTCTTATCGCTTGTACGTCCATTTTCCCCTCCCCTCGAGTCTACCTTGCGGGGGTGCAAAAAGCGACAACCTCTTTGTATTTTTCAATCAGACAATCAGACACTTTTCATAAGAACAGTGGTGAGTTAACTATTACTGATTGCTTGCTGCCAGTGTTGTGAAGTGTCGTGAACGTGAAGTGTCTGTCATGAAGCGGTCGTCTACCGTGGGGCCCCTAAACTGCTCTTCCAGCCGGGGTCCCAGGGGGTCCAGTCCGACACTGGAGGCCACAAATAATTACAATTGGCCACCACAAAATTCATCAGGTGGTCTCATTGGCGTGGGACTTGAGTTTCAATTTCGGTGAACTTTTTAAACATTGGCTATGACTCATGTGGTAGGTCCTCGCGTTCAGAAGGTCTTGCGAACCATCCTAAAGTTTTCCCATGTATTACCTTAGGCACACCAGGCAAATGCTGGGATGATACCTATAAAATTGACCCAGACCTTCCAGTATCTTCTTTCCTTCTCTATGTCGGCCTGATTTACAGTTGCCTAGAGACTGCAAAAAGGTTAGCAAGCCAATTTAATTTATTGTCATGGACTAAAGTGGTAAGTACGGCCTAAGCCTGCTACAAATTGAAAGAACGTAAGATATGGATTTTAGAGGTAATAGGCCAAGGGTAAGATAAAAGGTTTACTTTACCTACTCCGAAATTGAGACAGTTCTGACGAATATTATGCGCCTTATACAACACGTTTTTGTTATTTTTAAAAAATAATAATCCTGGTATTTCATACGCACAATCCGGCAGGTAGCGACAGAAAACCTGTTACGGAAAACCCGCTATAATAATTCGTAAATTACGTATTCCAGTTCATTGAAAGCCGGGTATGGTGGCATGCGGATGAATACTAATGACTTCACACTAACATCGCATTTTTAGCTTTTGCCTTCTTTTACTGTTTATAATTTAAGCTGCAGTGGAGTAGTTTAGGTTAGGAAAGTCAGGTTCCGTTATTTTATATATATATATATATATATATATATATATATATATATATATATATGTATGTGTGTGTGACTGTGTGTGTGTGTGTGTGTGTGTGTGTGTGTATGTATGTATGTATGTATATGCGCACACTTTTCGTAGTTTACAACCAGTTACTCCCAATCCTCCCCCATGGCGGAAACTCATATAGTCCAACGTATATCTACGTCTTTCATCCGTAGCTTTCAGCCTTACACTGCTTCATGACTCAGAAACTTATTCTAATTTGCGTTTTAACACTGCTACACTTTCCTAACATTGTCTTTCTTCTATAAATTGTACTTTCTTTGGAGGAGATGAAGTAAACCGAACCACAGGGGACTTCAAATGGTGGACTCTGGTCCTAATCCGGATTCCCGGAAACTTTTTTCCCCCACTCCCACAATTTGATACGACGTCAAGTGTAACTGTCTTACTGTCCTGTCTTACTCGACTTAATATGTGGACCGCAAAGGCCTTTTTATTGCGATGTTATCATTAATATGAACCACAGGAGAAAGACCCGTATAGTATTTTTCTTAATACTAGGCTAAGAAGAAGTGTGCTCATAAAGTAACATTTCGCCATTTGGCTGATGAGTGATGGACACCCTGAAAAACATGCGAATAAATAATTAATTAAACAAATAAAGGATGACCATCAGCAAGATTAGAATGTTTGCCTATCAAATGTAGTCCCGATTGTTAGTAAATTATTATTATTACTATGATAATTATTGTTATTCAGTTAAACTTACTTATGGTCATTAGCTGTTTCAGGCTCAGAACCACGTAGGGTGAAGCAGAGAATATTGGAAGATGTCAGCTAGGGTGTGGTTAGTTGATACTATCCCGTCATTTATCTGGTATGACTCAGGTAAACTCCCGCCAAAACCTCAGTCAGGATAGGCAACCAATGGGATCGTTCCGAGGACCTTCCGATTGCTAAGCCGATCGACTTCCCCATTGTAGATTAATATTACCCCTTTACCATTTATCCATTGTATACAGAACGGTCGCAAAGCGGCTTCGAATATGTTCCTTGATTTTTCAAATAAATTTTTAATTGATAAGGTAGTTCCAAATATGTATGTTTCTTATTATAAACCGCGACAAACTGCATATTTTTGTGTGATTTAAACCAACTCTTTAACGCAAAACAAAAGTGTTTATTTGTAAAACGCTTCACTTGTAAAGGCAATCATTACTATTACATTTCGGAATTTCTAACGTAGTCGTCGAATACTGGAAACATCGTCTTAGCCTAGGCGCCCACTAGTGATTAAACAATTGAAAGAAAATAAATCACTCTCATATTTAGGACTCGCGCACTAGGGGATGTATTAGCTCAGCATCGAAATGGACTTCAAATAAATAGCTGCATGTTGTCCTCTGATGATTTCAGCCCATCTCGATTCCACTAGATGTGAAGTCTCTAAAATCCACATCCATGCCCCAGCCGGGATTCGAACTCAGAACCTTGTAGACGCTGGCCTGACACCTGAGATCACACGGCTACCGCGGTAGGCTACTCTTAATTTAAGATGAAGAAAACGCGACAAGTCATTAGGTTTATTCAATTGCAAGCCAGATACTTTCAAAAAGCCCGTGCTAATCTCATTGCATCATTGAATTAGAATTTATTTATGAACTTTTGGTATCTTTATCTCAGGTCGGGATATGGTAGATAGAGGAAAGAGAAGATATCAGTTAGGAACTTACTTAAAATACCAATCCCAGCATTCGTCTGGTAAAAGCGAGGGAAAACCTGTGAGAATGGTTGGCTGTGGAATTCGAACCTGCGTGCCTACCCATTACCAATGAGTTACCGCCTGGACCATAGGGACTGGCTCTTAGCATCTTAAGAGAAGATAGAAAGAAATTCTTCAATTATTTCAATATAGATAAGTAAGAATAGAAAGATTTTATAACTTGATATTCGCTCTTGGTCATAATATATGGTACCAAAATACTACTTTTCGATTGGCTGCATACCACGACAAGAGAGCTTTTGCTATAACACATTAGGACAATCAGGACTAATTTTTCATTTATTTTCTCGTAGGGTCCAGATTGATGGTAAGATTGCAATAACAATGGCTTAGTCGACTATGAGTAAGACAGATCAGTAAGACTGAGTGGCCGTAGCTCAGTTGGTAGAACGTTGACTTCACATTTGGGATGTCTTGGGTTCTATACCAGGCAGCGACCGACCATTCCCATTAAGGTTTTCCTGCGTCACACCATGCAAATTCCGGGATCGTACCTTTAACTTAGGCCCCGGCTGACTCCTTCCCCTACCTTTTCCCGGCTTAAGCCATATATGCCTAACAGCCATAAATAAATTGATATAACAGTATGTCAGTATGTTATTGGTTACTCTCTATATTTTTGTGAACAGCTACAATAAAATTAAAAAATAAACACGTCGTAAATTAGCATGACTTTACATAACACGTTTCTGGTTTTCGTACATTGCAACTAGTGAAGGGTAGAACCAGCGCAATTTCGGAAAGTCTCTGAGAGTGCGTTATGCAGAACTTGGTTGCGAGTCTACTTCTATCACGTGACACTACAACAACACTGCGACGGAGTGAGTAGCATTAGCAGACGGTATAAGCATTCGCCTACTCGAAGCAACCAAATCGGGCGGGAAGAAGGAAGGTGCTGTGAGGAACCATGGAGGACAACTTTTGAACCACTGCGCTAGGAAATGTTAGCCTTCACAGCAGACGATATTCAATGACTACAGCTCACATACTTTCGCATATCTTTCTTTTCCGTAGGTTTCTTCTCGAACATAGGCTCGCTGACTTGTATTAGGAGCCGGACTCAGAGGCTTTACGAAAATGCGTTGCCTATATACATATAATACAATACATTCACATTATACTCTTAATATCGTATCTAAAGATGCCAAAAACCATAAATAAATTCCAATTTGTATTAAACCGTGGAGGTCTAAAAAAATGTTTTGCCATTTGAAGACCCTTGCACTAGGATATCGAAATAATTTTGAGACAATTACAATGACAAAAAAAAAAAATAACTTGCAACTGAAAATAATAATTCTTGAACTTAATCAACTACTTCCATAATCTTATTTTTAAACACAACATATGAATTTCTTATTTCAAAATATCACTTATGCGTATCTTCATTTTGTCTGTTTATTTTCTGGTCCTTTTTTACTTCAAATATAAATATTTCAACAATGAACGATTACATAATTTTTCTGCAAAACACACTACTAATGAATAAATTACTTCTTACTGTGTAATTATTTGTAATTTCTTCTTTCTGAAGGTACAAACCACAGCCACCGGAATAAGCAATTCAGTTGCTAGTGCGCTCGAAGAGATTTAAACACATGTTCAATTTCTGAAAGTGATAATTTTATCACCTCAGAAATGGAGCATGTTTCAATTTCTTTACAGCGATTTTCAAATAGGCTGTTCGTGCGCTGTCATTTACAGAAGTATGTGTTTCATTTTCGCAATTGAAAAAAACACATAGAAAAAATTGCTAGTGCACTCTAAGACATACAAAACAATAAGAACGTGGTTTTAATTTCCTACCCATCTCTCCCGCGCTCACATACACATATATCATTTCCCTATCAGAGGTTAACAACTACAATACACTCCCATACATTTCTCGTAGTAAATTACATTTCCATAACAGAAGAGACGTCGGAGAGGAAGGGAATAGCTGTGCAACTGGTCTCCGATTTAGTTTTTTTAAATGAATGGTAAATATGAAGAAATTTACTTAAGAATGGTTATTAGTTTCTTGAAAATCCAATTTTACCGAAATGAGAAAAACTTGGATTTGTTATTATTAGTGATGATAGGCCTACTTCGTGAGTTTGCCACCTCATAATTGTGGCAACCTTTTAAATTAATTCCAATGTTTATTGTACTTGAGTAAATTATATGAATACTATTTTTGTTTTTCGTTTGTGTGGTTTGAGAATTTTCCAGAAGCTTGAAGATCTCGCTGTATGTAAAAACAGGCGTGTTTAGAGAAGACAGTAGGCTTGCCTGTTATATATTTATTCAGGTTTCCATTAGTAGTCGAACTGAGAGGGGATGCGACGGGGTGACATCACCCTAGTTTAAAGTGAATAAATTAACCATCCATCTAGTTGGATGTAACGAAGAATTAGTTTTGATGCATTGAAATCTTATTCATTTTGAAGCACTGCTGGACTATATTGGTATATAAAATTACATTGAAAAGGAAAAAAACACAATATGTTCTTCCAAATACTGGTATAACTCTTTATATATGTATATATATATATATATATATATATATATATATATATATATATATATATTACTTTCCAGTATCAGCTGGAGCTAGTATGCTTCAAGTCTAGCTTTGAAAATAAATTCATACAAAATATGTGACTTTTAGTTCATATGATGGACAAACAAAAGATGTCACTCAGCGCTCGTTGTACAGGCAGTAACGTGGCGTAATTAGAAGTGACAATGGGTAGGCACGTGAGTTCGAACCACACGGCCAACCGTCCTGGTAAGTTTCCCAGAGTTTCCTCCGTTTCACAAGGCGAATGCCGGGATGGCATCCTATATAAGACACTGGCCGCTGTCTCCTTCATTCTCTCCTCTACCTTACCACAACATAAGCCAAGGGCATAAATTAAGTCAAATCAATTCGAACAACAGATGTGGGTCCGCACGGCCTGCAGTAAAATGAAGCTTCAATATCCAACCATATAATCCCGCTAGCTAATATCTGAGCAGCATATTTCGAAACGCTACTAAATCCATTTCACTTTTTTTTTTCAAATGTATTTCATGTAATATACAAGATTTAGAAGAAAATGTTAGTGTAAACGATTTATTTTATTTGTAAAGTGCTTTCTCGTTCAAACTGAGCGCAAAATCGATTTAGGAATTTGTATATTGTATGAAATACATTTAAAAATATATATATTTAGTAGCTTTTGAAAAGAAACTTTTCATTTGTAGAATCGACTCCTTTGGTTTTCAGAAGAGCAAAAAAAAAATGCAAATATCGTCATCTTCCTCCAAAATATTTGGAATGGGCTATCTCCTTCTCAGTACTAAGTGTCTTCTTCATCCCCCCCCCCTCCTCACTTATCATCAACAACGACTGAACTCTTGGATTGTCTTCAGATGAACTGTGAGTATTGGAAATTTTAAAAAGAGCTCTTAGCGTTACAGTTCTTGAGATCT
>JAGDQP010076040.1:0-10099 GCA_022664845.1 Lepisma saccharinum
TTGTTACAGTATATATGAGTCCTTCACTGGGGATGTGGAGAGAACAGGGGGAAAGGGGAGGGGGGATGATTGTGTTCAATGAGTCTCCTCCGACGGAGTGAGAAATAGAGAGAGGAGGAGAGTCACTCTCTCTCTGTCTCTGTCTCTCTCAGCAGAGGCGAGTACAGCAAGCTGTAGACTTCATTATCTGACGGCTCGGAACGAAATAGGCAGGCGCCCGCCCTCACACGGTTTCGTTTCGTCAGTGAGTGAGAGTTCCCGGCAAATTCATTTGTTGTTCCTTTTTTATCTTAACTCGCGGTACGCTATATTTCTTTCGCGAATCGCGCGCGATTTTGAGAAACCGCTTTTCATTTGCTAAGCGTGTGCGGTCCACGGTCCTCCTCTCGGCGATGGCGCCGACAGGTGTACTCAAGATGACGAACTGACCGACCGGACGCTTTAGTTGATGCGTGCTGCGACGACAAGGTACTCGTACGCCACGTGCTCTCCGATTTGACAGTGCGTGTTCTTTACGTGAGTTCTAAGCCCGGTTTCCTATTCAGTATTTTTTGTTATTGTTGCTTTTGTTTTCCAAGCTTATAAAATCATACGAAAGTTTCATGGAGAAACTGAGGTCTCGATTGAAACTTTTGGAAGGAATTACTTATCATGACTGACAAGATGTATCCGGTTTTCACATTTTGTAAATTCTGTATTGTTACTGCCGCGTCACAAGGTTCCAGTACATCACCGAAGAAGTTGAGTGTTTTTTAAACAGAAAAATAAGGAAACGTATCATGTGTATGAACGTGTTAGTGTCAGTGTGTCAACATGTCATCTAATACATGAAGTGCACGTTATACAACTTTAAAAAGTTATACACATTCAAAAAAGAAAGTTTATCACTTTGGGAAGCTTTTATGTGACGCTGACAGTGGCCAACAATAACAGATTGTTCTTTGTTTTTGTGATTTGGACGTCACTAAAAAAATGAGTGCGATCGACTTTGATGTGGTGCTGCAGCACATTGGTGAAAAAGGCCGCTATCAGAATGTTATGTACTATCTATTGTGCATACCGGCCACTATACCGGCTGCTTTTCTTGCCTTTAGCCAAGTGTTTGTATCGGCCTCACCGGACCATTGGTGCCGGGTTCCGGAACTGGAGGACTCACTATTGTCCCCGGAAACACAAAAAGAAGTGTCCATACCGAAAATTGTGCGCGAAGATGGCCGAATTCAGTTTAGCAAGTGTGAGATGTATGATGTTAATTTTACGGACTACTTTGATAGGACAGGTGGTTGGCCATTAACTCCAGATCCGAATTGGACAGTGACAAAATGTCGGTTTGGTTGGAATTATGATAAGAAGGACTATGACAGCACTCTTGTGACCGAGGTAAGTGTAATCAAGTACACATGATTAATGCTTTTGTTCTAATATTATTGTATTTTATACAATTTTTCATTATTTTTTATTCAGTAACGGCACCAATCTGCTAAATATGGTGGATTAACACTAAATCTGAGGTAGTTTCAACAAATATTAAGAAGTGTCTCGGATACCATGGAGCTATTACTTTAGGTACGATACATTTGAAACAAAGAAACAAACTTTAGCACTTATTGTTATGTCCAGCCAATTTAGCCAGGGAGAGAATGCCCTCTTCAGGGCTGAAAAAAATAATGTTTTTTAAAAATAATTTTTATCGATTTTTTATTTAAATAAAAAATATTTAAATAACTTGTGGCACCGATAAAAAAAATCAGTTTAATCATTTAGTTACGCCTTTTCAAAGCTATTACAACAAATTGTAATAGCTTTGAAAAGGAAAGAAGATATGGCGTTACTTATGGTATATTTTACAACGGAAAGTCAACATGTAGAAAACGTGAACGTTACTTTCGTCAGTACACGATGAATGAAGTGGTTTCCGAGGTGTATACACCGTAATTTAAGTTCGAAAAAGAAGCGATTTGCCATGTTCCTACGTATCAGCTTCCCTTCTAAAATGACGTCTGTGCTTCCCTTCCTAAGTAACGGGAAATTTCATAATCGCAATTACTTCTTTTTTTTTTCCACGCTACACCTCACGAGCGAAATATCGCACGATTTAAGTTTTCTGTTGTATATCTGAGTTCATATCAGTTAAGAGTTTTGGAACGTCTTGTGGCAATAAAGTCCATAAAGTATGAGAGCTATTGTGGAGTCGCGGTCGCTCAGTGGTAGAGCGCTCACCTCCGGTTCCGTGGGGTCCCCGATTCGATCCCGGCTCGTGCCATGTGGACTTTGTGGTGAACGAAAACCGTGTCCGTAGGTTTCCTCAGAGTTCTTTCGTTTCCTCCCACTTTCTTCATTCCAAAAATTCTCCCATTATCATCCATTCGGCCTGATCCAAATTGCCTAAAGGCCTTAGATAAAATTCAGTTGAATGAGAGCTATTTAATACATTGAAATCAATATTGGATGCACAGTTTTGCATATTCATTCTTCAGCATACACATAAGTAAACTTTATATTTCCATTAAGAATAAATTATGTTTGAGCAAGTTGTGAAGAAATCAGATATTTTGATACAAATACATTTTGCGTAATATAAAGTAGGTAATGTTACGAAACAGTTTTGTAAACCAAAACTGGATTTTTTTTTGTTTTCTGTGTTCATTTTCATATGTATTACAAAAATAATCATAATAATCATATTACAAAAATTTGTAATACAAATTGTAAACGTATAATGTGAATTGGGTTCCTACGCTCCCTTCTAAAATTTCGTGTGTAATATGAAATGAATCAATCAAATACTTTGATAAAATTGTAGATCATCAGTTTGGTTTAACTTTACATGATAAGAGCCTATTATCACATAAGAACTGGAAGGTGAATTTTAATCCTTACGTATGACTTAAACCACAAAATTATTAAAAATACTGCACTTTATTTCTACTTAAAAAAAATTAAATCATTTATTTAAAATCATCTGATTTAAATCGTGATGTTGTCTTTTATGTTGTTAAATATATTTCGTTTGCTATTGCCTGTTTACGTTGTCGACAAGAACATTAATTATACAAAGCCATATATTTACTCCCTTAGGAAAGTTAGCATCAATGAAAGCAATAAAGAGACTCATTTATTGCATGCGATCTCAGTTTGCGTGTTGTAGTACGTTAATCATTAACTAAGGACAGTTGTTATTGCAAGAGGTCAAACTTGTACGAAGATCAATTCATGACGTATTGATTCTACCTTTCCAAACGCAAATGAAAGGCA
The DNA here is from genome assembly GCA_022664845.1 of Lepisma saccharinum. Lineage (NCBI taxonomy): Eukaryota > Metazoa > Arthropoda > Insecta > Zygentoma > Lepismatidae > Lepisma > Lepisma saccharinum. The sequence continues at coordinate 3,256 of JAGDQP010076040.1, forward strand.
AAAAGATTTCCTGTTCTTATTTGTCTTAGTTCTTATTTGGGTTTTGCAAAAGCAAGAAACCGATTGATTATTTGACATGTAATTCTAGGTCAACTGAATTTCTAGGATAAGATGGTCACATTTGACCTGATGCGAGGGAGGCGCACACGTTCCTGTAGCAATGGAACCCTTGGACCAGCAGTTTTTAAAGGTAGATTTATCTACTTCAGTATCGAATCTAGAGAGGGGCGCGTTCCCCCTCAAGACAACATACGTTATTTCTTTATATAGCACTATTTCAACAATTTATCTCACAAAAAGCTTCGATTTGTTTCCGAACCAACCTCATTTATCTACAAATATTTTTTTGGGGGAAATACTGATTACATATTCCATGGGGTAATATGATAAATTTATACCCAAAAAAATCCATTTAGCGGGAAAATAAAAACAACGTTCCTGGTCTATTTCTCCTGCTCCACCCTCCTCATGAAAATCCTGGATCCGCCACTGATCTATTTAATTACCATTTTATGGCGTTAGAACTTAGAATGTTGGCTCTCGATTCTCTGTTTGCTAGTAAGTTAGGTTTTCAGAAGACCGTTGACATTTTTGCTCTCCAAACGACACGGAAGACTCTTCTGTAGCAGAGCCGATTTCGGCCCGGCCCGATTCTATATCCACACTTTTCGGCTAGCCCGAGCCCGACCAAAAATCAGATCGGGCCGGCAGGAAATTGGGTAATCGGGATTCTAACCCACTTTTTCGTCCCAACTTTTCATCTGGTTCGGATCGAGCCGGAAAGTGTGGATGTAGAAGCGGGCCGGGCCGTTCCGGAATTGGGGACGAATACAAGGCTCTATTCAGTAGTGGTAAAGGTATTCCCTGTGCGATGCGCACGTGTCGTGAACGGCTCATGAGGTAGCAGTCCACATATTCTCGACCTACAGCACGAAGTAAGGTAGGGTAGTCAGTACCAGACTTGAGGGCCTTACATCCCAAGGTGCCCAGTAGTACCAAGGACTCAATTTGATAGTAGGCTGAGTTCAGCTTAGAGGTCCAGAATGGGAGCACTGAAAAAAATCTCCAGGGTCCTGGCCGGGATTTGAACCAGGTCCGCCCGATTCGTATTCAGATGCACTACCACCTACCACGGCGACTCGTATTTATTATTATGAACCTACAGTTGTATTAATGTTATGTGCTTTCGTACAGTTACATAAGACATTAGTAAACAATACTAGTTATCGCACGAATTTGAGTATCTATTATCTAATTAACCACTGCTGGAACATTAACTTAAGGTTGACACTCGGAACCTCCCGATAAAGAGAGAACATTCAAGCAAGAGCAACTAATATGAAACATGAAAATCGACAATTATTACTACAGAATTTACTTTAAACGAGTACTTTCCTACTTGTATGTCCAAGACATATACTTATTAAGGAGAAAATGAGAAACCTTATAGCCACAACAGACTACACTCATCGTAAATTCAATGATATTTTGTTCTCTGTCTCAACCCTATCGTCTGAACTTTTGCAAATCTTAATAGTACTGACAGGCTCTTTTTCTACTTCTGATCCTGTCTGCTTCCTTCCCCCTTGATAAAAATAAACTCAGGTTACTCTATTTGTAGATGAGATTTGGATTATATCGATTTCTTTGTCTTTCGTACTGATCATATTATAGATACAATAAATTCTCGCTCTCGAGTTCTCCAATATATGTTTTTCTTTTCATTGAACATAAAAGGGTCTATATCGAGGGCGCATACGAGCTATAGACACTCGCAACAAAACTTTCGATAAAAAAAGATAGTGGTGTAATACATATATATTTTTAATGAATTCTTATATGAAAAAGTAACAAGAAAAACCTTACATGTCCATTTTTTATTTTTTTAAAGTTTTGTTTTTTTAAGGGTTTAATGAAGGGCTGTATTGAATCATGTACAGAAATTTTATCAATGAAGTACATATTACGATGGGATAAGTACATTGTTATAGAAAATCACTGTGTATTATTAGATGCAGCTCTTCATTCATATCTTAAAACGAAGAAAACTTAAAAAAAAATTAGTGGACATGTGGGGTTTTACTTGTTACCTCGTCATATTTGCTAAAGATGGAGGAGGGCTTATATATGCTATCCGTAAGGTGAACGTTCATTAATTCTGAACGGACGACATCATAACTCTCAAACCTTAGTTGGGTCGCGGTGGCTCAGTGGTAGAGCGCTCACCTCTGGTGCTTGAGGGTCTTCTGTTCGATCCCAACGCATTCCATGTGGGCTTTGTAGTGGACAAACAGCGTGTGAATAGGTATCCTCGGGATTCTCTCGTTTCCTCCCAGTTTCTTCATTCCAGCAATTCTTCCATTATCACCCACCCAGCCTGAGCCAAAAGCTGCCTAAAGGCCTTAAATACATTCAAATCTTAGTTAAATTCTCTTGCTCAACATTTCATGTACCTTAATTTTAATGTTGGTTTTCTTTACCCAGGCCAATTGTAAGTCTTATTTCTTTAATACACTGCTGATTATCGTGTCGCTATATCGTCGGCTGAGAATTATAAGGTTCTATCTAATATTAAAATCGTATGTAGTTAGAATCTTCTAATTCTCAGCCGACGATATGGAAGTTGAAGGTGACAGACTATCAAGACAGTCGAAGATCCTTCGCATGTTTCCATCTGCAATAAGCAAGTTTCTTTACTGTGTATTCACATTCTATGGATGACGTTTCTTTCATCTAAGTAACTCGCAAGTTCTTATGATTCACATAGGATTCCTGTACTAATTTTCTACATAATTTACACCATTCTGCAGCATTTTTTGCTATGGACAGAGTCATATCTCATTTCTACTACTCACTGATTTCTCATGAATTATTCGATCGTCAAGAATTTTTTTATTTATTTCATGACGTGTCGCCATGATATTCCTTTTCACGTGTAATAGCTACATCTTTATTTGCCTTGTGGATTAGAACCTGAAAGCTATCTACAAAAGTAAATATTAGAGTTTCATAAGAAGAGGGACTGAGTGACAGGGAGTAGTACTAAAGAAAGCTGTCCTTCAAAATTGAGTGCTTGGATCAATGATCTTGGCATAAGACACATTGGCCTATTTCTTTAGGATTATATAATCATTAGATAGCACTACTCGTGCTGATGAGGTTTTTTTTTTCGAATTTCCTTTTTCTTGTTTTAAGATAAGAATAGAATATTTCCATTAAAACTGTGCACTTCCTGTAGACTCTATATTAATACCACTATTTGTTGAAAAAAAGGGCTTAAGTTTACACTTGTAAAATAGCTGGAATACAAAGTGAGCAGCATAATCCGATGTTCAGGATCATTCCATCGATTTGCAATAAAATATTATTGTTACTTCGCATTCAATTCTTTATTTTTGACGTTAATTCCCCCCCTCCCCTCCTTTTCGTAGAATAACCCATACATACAGGATGATTGATCAATGGGTGCAAAAAATTTGAGAGTGAATTTCTAGCATCGAAACAAGGAAAAAGGTTCCTTTGAAGAAATTCAAAATTCTGCGTACTTTCGGAGGAGCTATAGAAGATCAAAGTTTCGACGGCATCGTCGCAAATGACGTCATATCTGGATACATAATAACGTAAACGATACACAATAGCGTCGGCTTAGCAAACCACTCTCGAAGTAGTACCCGATTTAAGCAATGATTTTGATTGAGGGAGGGTTATATAGATGTATTGGGTACTACTTTGAGTGTGATTTATTAGACCGATCCCGATTACGCCATCACTTGCCCAGATATGACGTAATTCGTGACGATAGCGCCGTAACTTTCAGCGTCTATAGCTCGGAAACTAAGCAGATTTCGGAATTTCTTCAAAAGGAACTTTTTTCTTTGTTTTTGTGTCAGTAACGTTCCCTCATCAATTGGATTTGTAACGGTTCAATCAATTCCAGTATTTATTATTGCTACAGGGACAAATTTCTAGTTTTGGGGCACATTCAAAACTTTAATCTGGATTCAATTTATGTAAATAATGAAAGAAGAGGATATTTAATATATGTAGCTTCGTGTTGATCCTTAAATATTATGCAACCAACATTGATTAACTACAGATGTGGTCACATAACATGGAGGAGACGGTATTGACATTTTAGTGCTCGATGGTATAAACCGGATTCGTAATGAACATGAATAAGCTTAGCAGTAGCAATAGTACAACACTTAGGGTGTACCAAAACACTTTCCGGTACGTGTTTAGTTTTGGTATTAAATTTCATTAGAACCTGATAGCAAAATCAATAATATCTGATATATCCTTTTATACAGAGAACTGCTCATTTCTTCAAAATTAAAATAACGCAAAAAAGATAGGAGGATTGAAGTGACAACTAGTGTTGTTTCAGCTCTGAAACTAACCTTAAGGTTAGTGTAAAGCAGATCTTTAAACCTAGATGGCAACACTATCACTTCCAGAGACCAATCCTTGCTGATTTTTTCTTTTCGTTTTTGTTCATTGCTGCAATCGTTTGATTGTTGCTGTGTATATCCAAACCTATAACAATGAAGCTTTTTAAACAATGAACAAAAAAGAAACAAAAAGATAGGCACGGATTGGACTTTTGAAATGTTTTTGAACTTTCTTCCCTGAAACTTTGAACTCTCTAGGCTTGAAGTTGTAGGAGCGGCATTGAAATTTCGTGTAACGATAAAAATACATTAGACATATACGGAGATAGTGCTGCTACCTACCTTTAAAGATCTGCTTTACACTAACCTTAAAGTGATGGTGTTTCCGGTAACGATTAGTGAGGTGTCCAAAGTTTGAAAGAGTTCAGAAGTCAACTTATCTGATAGTGTATTGAAATGCATCAAGTAAAAATCAAATGCAGTAAAGAAAGGTTACTTGGTAAATCGTACATTGTTATGTGTATCAGAAGTAAAGATGAAAAAAATAGCGAAAATATGAATCCAAATTTACACAGCATAGAGAAGTGTTGTAGGGTCACGTCTCACGATATTGAAAACTACCGGGAACCTTCAGCATTACTTCCTAAATTCACGAACTTTCATTAGTATTGTTATAGCCATTGCAATTATTATTATTTTAATTTAAATACGAGGCTATGTCAAAAGCTCGCCGGAGTAGCTCTGTCGCGCGCCAATAGATGGCAGCACATGGTTGCCCTCGCAGCGAGGGTGAGCTGCAATCTTGATAAGGCAGTGTGCCACATGACGTTACTGTGTTAACATCGGCAGTTGTTCTAGTGGTGCTTTTGTGATCACATGTGTGTAGTAGACTGCGATTACATCATAGACAGAAAGGTGGAACAACGACCCAAAGGCAAATTTTGCGTTAAACTCGGTGAATCTGCCACAGAGACATTGAATGTTGATCATCCAAGCTTACGGTGTTGAGATAACAGAAGAGCTAATCATTTCCACGACCGAAGAAGGCGGGAATCGGCCGCAGCTCAATAAAGAACATGTTCAACGTGTTTTTCGACATTCGCTACATTCTAAATAGAGAATTCGTCCCCCAGAGCCAGACTGTCAACAGAGTTTCACTGCGGCGTTTGATGGAAAACATTCTGTGACAGCGACCGAATCTGTGGTGCGCGAAGAATTAGCTTTCGACGATGACAGTTCGCCCTGTCACTGATCACTCCTCGTTCCTCAGATTCTCGCCAAACACAACACGTTATCGCTTCCGCACCCAACCTACTCGACAGATTTAGCTCCTGCGAACTTCCTTCTTTTTCCCAAGATGAAGCTGGACCTGAAAGGTTGCTGTTTTTACACTATTACCGAGATCCGGCGTGAATCGCAAAAGGTTATGGACTCGTTAACACAACATAACCTTGAGGCCGCATTTCAGCAGTGGTAGGAACGCTGGGACTGAATTGCTGCGCAGGGTGACTATATCGAAGATGATGTTATTCAAACTTAGGTAACTACTGTACTTTAATGTCAACAAAGCTAGTCCGGGAACATTTTGATACACCTTTGTACCTTAGGCAGCTGTAAATTCCGAATATTTAATTTACTATCCGAATCACAATGCAACGAATTACAAGTATTAATGCATTGAGGTCAGGAATGTTGATTGTAATACGGGTATAGTAATCATCATCATTAGGGGTTTGGTGAAACCGGTAGATCCTTCAAGGCAAGGCACGCCTTCTCCGTCCACCCCGATCGTCCTCCTTTTTCTTTGTCTCATCTTCCTTAATACCATCAAGAAACTGGAATCTTATCTTCTCTCCTCTCTTCTTGCTTTCTTCTATTTGATTTATTTCTTTGCTCAGAAACTTCTTCCGCAGCTCCGAATTACCTTCAGAATATTTTGTCTTGGAACAAATCATTAGGCTATATATTGTGCCTTGAAACAAGGGGAAATAATGCGGTGCCTTCTTCGTCTCAGTCCAAGATGCCGTCCTCTGTCCATCTCGGAGCCTTGCCGATGTCATTCATCTTCAGCCTTATAGTGGTAGTGGTGAAGCTGCTTCCCTTCACCATGATATTTTTGTTTGGGGTTATCTTCCCTTAGCCTTTGTAGATCCCTCTACTAATTGCAAGGCAGAAACATTGGTTTTGGTTCGTCTAAGAATATTTCCGGCACCCACCATGTCTAATGGACAATCCCGTATCCGACAGCTGGGGAGGCTCTTGGTGGGAGACCAGCTATTCCAACCCGGAAAGCGGATAATGAGTGAATAGATACACTGCACAGGACAAATGAACAATTTCGTGATATTTACTGCTGGGATATGATAAAAATTACATATTTATTCCAGTGCAACTATTCAGTACAAATGCTAGTCGGAATTGGGAGTAATAGAGTTTGATTTATGACTCAAAGA
>JAGDQP010076042.1:0-10099 GCA_022664845.1 Lepisma saccharinum
TTCAGATGATGACTCTGATTCTATGTATTTGGGTGACATTATTCACTCGTGGTTTGTCATTGAATTCACGCATTGAACGTTTCCAAGACAGTTCTGGCCTGTACTACGAACATGAAGGACTGACTCAACTGTACAACACCCAATGTAGAGTAATAACGTATGTACATTTTTCTAGGTTAGATCGAAATTTTTGAAACGATTGAACATTTTGTTAAGACAACACCGGAATTATATAATAATAGAATCGTAAAAGCAAGCAAGACTTCTTGTACAGCTTTATTTGACGATGCTGTTGCTAAAAAAAATCAAGTTCATTAAGGAAACACAAATATTGATTAAACAAAAGACACTACACAGAACACGTAATGTTGAACGTGTTAAACGAAGTCTATTAAATTTTATTGGTAGCATTAGCAAAACCCTTTTTGGTGCTTTAGCAGAACAAGATTCAGTCTATTATACTTTACAGATTAATAAATTGGAAAAAGAACAGGTAGATTTTTGAAGCTATCTAAGGAACGAATGATTATTGTAGAAAGCACATTACAGACGATTAATGGTACTCTTTCAAGAATTGAAGCTAATGTGTAAAATTTGAAAACTGCATTGCAACAATTAACTGTAAATGTTAATCAAAGAGATCAGAAATTGTCTCAAGCTTATATTACTTTGGATATGAGATTGACTTTAAACGAAAACATCCAAAAAATTGATCGGTTGTTGAAAGACGTTCGTCTTGACTTAGAATTAATTTCAGAAGCCATTATAAACGCGCAACAAGGTATCTTGCAGCCCCACATTATTACACCTATTCAATTTTTTACACACTTTAAAGCAATATCGAACCAACTTCCCCAAGGTTTAAATTTACCATTTTTCCCTAGCAATAGCTATGGTTATTTGTTACAGAAAATAATGACATTAGACGTATTTATACATGGAAATGTGTTACGCTATGTAATTAGTTTACCGCTTGTAGAACATTTACAATTCGATACTTATAGAGTTATTCCACTTCAAACTTGAGTAACAAACCCTACTTTTAAATTTGTATATATAGAACCTGAGAAAGAGTATGTAATATAAGACACTATTAACAATTCTATGCAAAAATTAGTGACAAAGGTTTTGCAATTTGTGAACAGCTTAAATCCAATTGGTTTATTTGTAAACAATTGTTTCCGATTTCATCAGCACACGTCCATGACGACTGTGAAATCAAACGTTTGCGATATTCCTGGAATATTCCAGCAAATTGTAATAAGCGTATCGTCCATTTAGAACATACATTTTGGTCGCAAATAAATAACAAGTTATTTGTAAGCTCACAAAAAAGAAATTAAAGTGTTGTGTCAAAACCAAGAACCATATGACGTAATTCTATTTGATTCAGGTAAATTGACTATGAATCCCAATAGTAATGGTTACGGGGATAGATCTTTGATCCAATATCATGCTTTGCTTGAATCGAATTCTACCAATAGAGATTTAATACCAAAGGTTAGCCTTACTTATGATTGTTGCGAACTGTTTGATAAATCAATCAAAATTGACGACATAACTTTAGATGTCTCTATCTAGCATGTAGTAAGTAATTTCAATGACTTGAAATTAGCATCTCATAAAATAGATGAATTGGAAAAAGCAATTGATGACCAAGAGTGGAAAATCACACACTCAACGAAGGTAAATAGTATGTTTATTTCTACGTATATTGGCGCAGGTATTGTAATTATTATCAGTAGTAAAAAATCTAAATGTTTTAGATTCTTCTCAAAATGTTGCGATCGTGATTACTCTAAATCAATATGTTTTAAACTAACCATCATTAATCGCATCCAGACCAGACAAGAGGAAACCACTCTTCCTCCTGTAATGATGTCAGACTTGGCTAGAAGGCAGACTAGTCTGGACAAAGGAGATCAGACTCCCACTCAAAAAAGAAAAAAAACGTCCAATGCTCAAAAGACGATGAACGAATTTTACTAATTACAAGTTAGTATAGAAGTGGTACATATACGTATTACACCATTAGGTATATGTTGATTTATTTATGATTTCCTTTTATATATAAATATATATAGGTTGTTGCATAAATAACTATTTTTGAAAGGTATAATGTTTGGTGTTAAAACATAAGTTTTAAGTCTTAGGTTCTTAATCTTCTCAAATAACTCTCTCAAAAGACAAGCTAACCAACCGTTTTTCTCTCACGGATGTGGCGACATCCTGAGAAAAACGGCGGAGGTGTTGCGGCGAGCTTCAGCATCAGCTTTGCTTCCACGGTTTGCCACATGAGAAATCATAACTACCGACACGTATCACTTTGGATACGTGTACTTCTGAGAAAGCCAATCAAAACTTAGCACGACTATGTACACATGACAGATATAGTAAGTGTTGGGTTTATAATATCCTTCTCGGGTCACGAATGCTCACAACTAGTGTATCTTCGATTCTAGTCTGCATCATCAGCTTTGTCCGTGTAGTAGGCTTGTCGTCATCTAATTTGCTCAGTTACTTTAAATTCAACAGATTGTTATATAGTAGCAGTTCCACTTCATTATTATTACTATCATCATCATTGTACGCTGAATTTAGTTAATTCACTCTCACACCACTAGATCTGTTACGTCTCTGTGAACTTTATATATATATATATTTGGGAACTCTGTAAATAGTTTTGGGAAGAGAGAATAAACATCTATTAAAAAGGGAGTGCTGTCGACTGATAATTTCTCGATCTGAGATATCTGTTTGCAGATTTACAAGTTTCCAGAGCTCACCTGCCCCTTTTGGAAGAGATGACCGCTCGAAACGCTACGGCGGTTCGCCTGTAAGTAGTGGCAGAAGTGACGCTGTCAGGTAATACAGTCGAGCCGTTACAACAACATAATAAATCGGGCTATGGTCATTTAACCACCAAATAAGATCTACCCGAATAATTAGCCACCACTATCGTGGCATGGACCCATCACCTGCCCTTGCGTCAAAGAAAAAAAGGTTAGCTTGGAAAGTAAAAGTGAACAGAAGGGCGTGACTTGAAAAATAAAAAGAACTATCTCCTACCTATATAAGTAAACACTAGCTCATAGGAACCCACTGATAGTGTAAAGTTCGACGCTGACACTTTTAAATGTGGAAATCGCCAAGAGCAAACGCGGCGGATCTGCACTGGTGCAAAGGTGCTATGACTACAGACATAAAGGATTTTTTTCCTATTTAAGTTTATAATATTATTTAGTATTAATTTATTAATGTCGAATTCAATTTATTAATATTAATTTCAATTATCAGGATATTGAAATTAGCCAGCTGTAACAAATTAGACATAGGTTACAATAGATGCAATTTGTTCAATAAATCCAACTGAATATTAACCATTGAGATGGAGATCATCAAGTATGTAGTTGTAGAGATCTTGCTATGTATTATTTTTTTTTATTATTAATCATTGTAGAGTATACAATATGCGAATTAGGTTACTTTCCAGGAGGTACAAGTACTTGATATTATTTACTTGTAACTTAACTTACTGGAATATCAGTAACAAAACTTTGGATGATATTATGATAATTTGGGGTCTAAGATTCAACTTGAGAACATGATAGTACAAATTTCCATGCATAACTTTCCGAAATTCGGCACTATATGATTTACTGTAAAAATACCTTAGAGATTGTAAACTGTTTCTGTTCTCTCTACAATGAATACTTATTTAGTCAGAGTGCTGCCTTTGCTAAAAGATTGGCAACACTTTCGATATGCAAGGAATATGAATTTTAAAATATAATATGTACTGGAATTTGCATGTAATAAACAACCTTAAATATAGTTGGAACTCTTTCTTCTGTCGAATATATCCCACTTTAACGCTTAATATGAAATACAGCGCAATATTCAATAAGCGAGCGATACCTAAGTATTGTTTGACTGTAGGGTAAGTATGCACAATTTCGCAGTATATTTTATATTTTGCCTATATTATCAATTATATAATTTGCTAATAATAACGCACAACATTGTTTGATAAGTTCTTTCAAACCTGACCATAGGCATCTCTCGTAATGTATTTTTTGCTTTTAGAAATTTAGTAATTATCATCTAAGGTACATAATGCAACTGTTCCCAATTTCGCAGTTGTCTTTCCTTATTTCGCAATAGAGCTGCCTAATTTCGCACTATTGTCTTCTTGTTACTAATTTTACTACATCACTACGTTATACGCCTATATATTATGTTAGAATACATTTAGGTGTATAGGCCGATATAAAATGTATTATGCTGTGTCATACAATATATTTTTTTATTATTATTAAATGGACATAGTGCATCTTATCATTCAAATTAGCGAATATAAACAAAATGTAGGCCTATGCCTAATTGCACAATGAAAACTATTAAAAATTATTATTAATCCTGTTGAAATAGCTAGATACAATAAGAAATAATAGAACATAAAAAAGGAAATTGCATAGGCAAGGCAGTTCCAATTAAACAAAAGCTAGTCTATATGATAGATCAAATGACGAAAGGCACAAAATGTTCAAGTGCAAAAATGGTTCGTACTCATCTTCCTCCTTGCAACTATGGCACATGAAATCAGGTTCATAACGCAGAAGACCCTGGCAAAGTTCATGAAACCAATCCAAACATTGAAGACACTGTATCCATTTCGAGCCTGCTTTGTCGTCCTTAAAATGTCCTTCACAAGACTGACAGATGTCCTTTGCTTGATTCTAGTAGGTGCAGGATTAGGAGTAATTTTATTCCAGATGTTCCTTGCTGAGACACTTCCACTGCCTTTCACCCATCGCCAGACATGTGCGCCTTCCGGGCAGCTGTCTTTCTCTTGCGGACCTCTATGGGTTTGGGTAGTGGTAATGGCTCTGGTGTTTCGACGACATGCATATGAGCAGCAGACAGCTTGAACGTGCTTTCAGGAAGAACATGTTTGTTCAGTGGATAAATGCCAGTTTTTCTACAGAACAGGTTTACAGAGAATCTCCCCTCCCCTCTTCGCCTAGTGCAACTCTAAAATGTCATAAAAACTGTTTTAAAAGCTTACCAGCGTTTCTAGAGTTTAAGTTTCCAAACCAAATATCCAACAATACAGTATGTTCAATTTGACAACGTTGCACACAAACTTATTCTTACAACCTAATCTCCATGGCTTTGTCTTCTCGTGTACCGGAGCTAAGCAAACCTTTACCGAAATTAAGCCTATAATGGGCTTTGAATGATGGCTACAGATATTATGAATATACCCTTATATTACTTGTGATTTCCTCTCTGCATTTACATATGCATGCTGTAATATACTCAAAATCTATGCTACAAATACCTGGTGAAAGAAGGAGCTGCACTCGATGTCGTTGAACGTCACCAAAAACATACGACTCTTTCTATCTCTTCTAGTTTCTTGCAAATCCTTCAGATGGAAGAGCAAGAAAAAAATCTTCAAATAAAGGAGTATCTTCCATTTATTATCAATGAGTCGAATCACTTCCACATCCTTTCCTAACTTCGTTCTGCTTTATTGTACAAGTTACTGCGAAATTGGGGATACTGCGAAATAAGGCATACTTACCCTATATGTTAGGCAGAATTTAAGGGATTTTCTTCTTTGTAAGGCAAAACTGGTTCCTCACTCCGAATAATGCATTGTCATGAACAGATTATACCTCTCTGTCATGCCTATTCTCACTAGCGAAACGCTAATTTCAGTACTGTTGAGAAGTGCAGAAATACATGTGAATGAATCTATTGTAGACTTTCACTTCTTTTAGCGGTTGAAAGGTGCAAATGACTCTAAATATCATAAATTAACTATCAGGGTTCCTACAGGATTTGTTCTCCAGAGACCAGAACAACCTTACTTTTCCATGGCTCTTGCGACAGCCCTAATCATTTTCCATGCCGTAGCTTAACACCCAAGTGCTGTTTTCGAGACTGCTCTCGGCCTATCTAGGTTCTTATTTCTCTAAAACAAAATTCAACTTCTTCACAGTCTTGAGTATATCTTCTACCTTTCTGCACGAATCCATTCATTTGTCTTCCTGTCCCTCCTGGTTATTCCTAGCATGCACCTCTCCATTGCTCTTTGTGTGACTCTCAATCTTTGAGTCGTTTGCACATTCAATGTCCAAGTTTCGCAGCCGTACATCATTACATGTAAGACACACTGATTATAAATTTCACGCTTGAGACATATTGGTAGTTTGCTTTTGAAAATAAAGTGTAGTCATCCAAACGAACTCCACGCCATTTTACATCTTCTATTTATTTCATCAGTCAACTTGGCATCCGAAGTTTTGAGCTGGCCTAGGTAAACATACTCATCACCTATGCCTACTGTCTCTCCGGTAATCTTTATTTCCTTCTTTGCAGCATGTTGATTATACAGCTTTTGTTTTACTTAAATTCATTTAAGGTCTGTTTTCGAACCCTCATTACACAGATCTTTCATTCTGGTTCGTACAGCTTCTGCACTTGAAGCAACAAGGCTATATCATCAGCAAATCGTAGATAATGAAGATATTCGCCACTGATCTTTATTCCAACTTCATCCCAGTTTAAATTATAGAACTCTCTCACTAGGACCGCTGAAAACAGTTTTGTAGAAATTGAATCTCTTTGTCTTACCCCTTTTCTATCTGTAATTTTTTCACTTTCTTGATGCAGTCTGATAACAGATGGAGCTGTCGAGTAAATGTTTCGCAGTATCTTGATGTATACACTTTCGATACCTTGATGTTAAAATGATTTAAGTACTGCTGTCAAGGAAACCGAATCGAAAGCCTTTTCAAAATTTATGAATCCCAGACATAGTGGAAGTTCATATTTATTAGTCTTTTCCATAATTTCATTCAGTGTTTGTATGTGGTCCATTGTGCTAAATCCATGATCAAATCCGGCTTGTTCCCTTCCCTGGATAAAATCTAAGTCTCGTTCAATACGATTCAAATAATTTTAGTGAACTTTTTGTATAGAATTGACAGTTAATTAATTGGTCTGTAGTTCTCGACCCGTTCTTTGTCACCTTTCCTGTACAACAAATGATAACAATATTACTCCAACATGATGGGATATCTTTCTTCCTGAGGCAAACTGAAAATAATTTAGCAAGGTCGTCTTTCACCTTTTCATCTCCCCATTTTACACCTCTGGTGTGAGTCCATCTTCTCCTGGCGACTTTCCGTTCTTCATCCCTCAAAGTACTTTATCCATGTCTTCTTTCATTACGTCTGGGACATCTACATAATTTTCTTCTGAATCTCCATTTCCTAGTTCTTCCTCGGAGTAGTAGAATCCTCTGTAAAAATTTTCATATATTTTTATAATTTCTTCCTTATATCGTATTACGGTCCCATCTGGTCTCTTAACTGCAATCATTGGTTTTTGCCTATCATATTTGGTTTTCTTCAGGCTCTTGTTTACCTCGATTTTATTTCTAGCAAGATGTTCGTTGTATCTCCGTACATCCTCTCCTATTTTCTTCCTTACGGTTTTATTTAGCTCTATGCACTTAATCCTCTTTGTATAATTTTCCTCTTCTTTCATTTCCGTTCTTTTCTTCATCAAGAGTATAGTTTCTTATGAATTTTGTTATCTTTTTTCTTTTTGATGCTTGCTATTTCCTTGGCTGTTTCTCTTACCGTATTATCTCAGTGTTTTATTTCTACTATTGATGTCTTCTTGTAACTCTTATAAGGCGCTGAATCTGTTACTTAGTTCTATCTGGAATGTTTGTAAACGTTTCCCAAAATTTCCAGAACTAAAACTGGCGGTTTTCCTCTGATAAACTTCTTTCTCCCAAGTCTAGTATTTAGTTTCCATCTTACCATTCTATATCACTGGAGATTTTGAAATTGTTGAGAACAGATACGTCTTGCAGATTTCCCTGTTATTCGATAAAACGTTGTCTATTTTGTTTTATTTCCCATTTGGACCTTTCCATGTACACTTTCTCGGGAGTGGTTTCCTAAAAAAATGTTTAGGAAATGAACAGTCTGTTGGCTTCTGAGAATTCCACTAACTTCTCTCCTCTCTGCTTAGTTCCTAATTTTCGCATTGAAGTCTCCCATTACAATTTTGTAATGCGATTTACTACTATCCAAAATGTTCTGTATCTCTTAGTATAGGTACTCAGCTTCCTCCTCCGAATGTGACGTTGTTCGAGCATACACTTGTATACTGTATCTCTTGTTTATCTTTATTATTACTCGTTCGATTCTTTCTGAAATTCATTCGATTTCTGTGATCCGTGTCTTCAGGTCTTTATTAATTATAAAACCAACGGCTGTCGGTTTTCCATTTTCTGTTTCTTTGAAGTAGAACGTGTACCCTGATGGTAGTTTCAACTGTTCTTTATTGTTCCTCCACACTTCTGATAGCCCTATGATGTCCCACTTAATCCTTGTTAGTTCATTCTGCAATTCTTCTAATTTGTCCTCTCCTTCAAGTGACTGACAGTTGAGAGTCGCCACGTATAGGTCTGTTCGATTTGCCGTGTCGGTGTCCTTGCAGTCTACAGTCCAAACCCGGGCATTTTGAGCCTTTGACTTTCTGCAGGACTGACTTCTGCCGTTTCCAGCTGCATTCCGTCCTCCGGACAATGGGGTCGTCCGAGGCTGTTTCCTTACTTGTACTATCATGTGTAAAGAAAGGAGGGATTCTCGTATTTGACTCACCACGTTGTCTAAAATGCGGGTTGGTGAGCAGCCCATATATGTTCGTTCGCCAAGCATTTTCTTGGGTACTGACGGGCCCCACGACGTGAACGTATGGATTGGACATTAGGCGTCTACCCCGGTCGGTTTCCTTAAGCTTTATCAAGAGGAATTAAGGGGTCTCCTCCCAGTTAGTGGCAGAAGCCTTTTGGGAGACAGTCCCGGTCATATATATATATATATATATATATATATATATATATATATATATATTCAAGGAATCTTACAAATATCAAGGAAACCGTAATGTTTGAAGAATAGTGGTGTGCACAGTTATTTTACCAGAAACAATTAAAAATTGTATTTAAAAAACCCCGGACTCATCTCTATGCAAAGTCAATAATGCACAGAAGCACTACATTAAACTGGCTGACTATGTATAAAAAAATATCTAATCAGATTAAACCTTTAGTAAAACTAAGTAAACTACTAATTGCTGGCTCCTTTAGAACATTGAAGAGTTCATGTCCTGTGAATTTTGATAGTTAGAAGTCGTATATTTATGTAACGAATACAGTTTAACAACACCACCTGATCTTTAAATATTTATATTATTATAGCTAATATATATTGTTGTATCTAGTGTGAAATTACAAGTAGCAGTCTTGATTCTAATGTAGTATTCTTTTATTTGTAGCTTATATATTGTATGCTGACAAGTTCTATACCTGTTAACGCATATTAATGTTACAGAAAGGTCTTGAAGAACGCTAATAAATCTAAATCTGAATCAGACTGTCATTCGAATCCTCTGGTCAACTCCTGGTTTAAATTATGAAGTAGATTTCTATTCGATCAATTTAATCAGTGAAACTTTCAATTCTGTAGTCCCTTAGTGCACAAGGTGAAAGGAATGATATATTTAGATGAATATAACTACAAAGCGAAACATAGCTTTTAAAGCTGTAACTTATCTCACAATTTTCACTTGAACCTTTGTTTTGTATGTTGCTTCTTTTGAGTGACTGCCAAAAGATTCTTGTGATTTTAATTTCTCGTTATTAGCGTATCATTTTTGTGAAAATGGTAAGAAAATCGCTAGAGCACTTAATCTGAATTATAACCCAGACCGAATTAGAAATCGATTGACAAATAACACGGATAATTACAGTAGATAAGCAGAATCATCGAACAATAATTAGGATTTTCTTAGGGCGGCTACACACGAACGCGATCCCTGCGTACGTTGCATGCGGTGGCCGATTTTCTTAGGCTGGATTGAATAATTCACAATAATAACTCCACCCCAGTTCCCTACTTTCGATAGTGCTAAAAATCCTGCAAACCCCAAGTTCATAATGTCTTGAGGACTCGTCACCATCATATTCAGCCATTTTCTATCCACTGCTGGATGAAGACCTCCCCCA
>JAGDQP010076046.1:0-10099 GCA_022664845.1 Lepisma saccharinum
AGTCATTCTTTCAACAAATATTCTGAACATCAGATTTTAAATTTACTAAAATATTTTCTAATTTCAGATTTCTCTTGTCCTTGTTACCATAAGCTTTTCTGCAGGTGTACATTTTCCCACTACGCACATCGATTACTATGTAAGTATAAAACAAAGTTTTCCCTTCATTTGAGATATTTTGTTTCTTCCTACAATTTCCCTTCTTAAAAATATTATTTAATCAGTATTAAGTATACTGATTAAGTATGATGTACGGAACAAACAGGCACACTTAACCATGTCACGTATAATGATTTCTTTCGAGTCATTATGAAGTTCACTTACCTAGACACTATATCAGATTAGAAAAGAAAATTAGAAAATTAGTTTAGGAAATCACATCAGAGGAAACAATATTATATAGACTCATACTTTTTTTTCTTTTATTCATTTTTAGAACTACTAAACGGTGTTACTATTTGAAAACAAAAGACAAGTTCGAAATAATGAAGTTCTGTGAGATATATACTCATAAAGCACGTGTTAATTTTTCAAGAGTTTAGAAATTTTACTGGCCAGTCAATGACGTCATAAATTGGGGGCAGCCATGTTTCTCATTTCGATAGAAACATACACTTATCAATGCTTCTTCGAAGTTAAATTGCTATCTACTTTCCAAAAGAAGAAAAAACAACAACGAAGGAACAAAATATTTTCTTTGTTGACTCCATAATTTTGGAAACTTCCCATGAAAGGTTTGACGTACTGTAACCGAACTTATAAAGAGATGAACTAAAAGTCTGAAAATCGAAAAGAAAATAAAGTTTTGAATGAGTCTTGAGTTGTTGACTATATTGATTACTCTGATGCTAATACGTCATTAGTTTTCTACTTAAAATATTGTCACTCGTTCTATCGCCCACACATCCGCTGTACAAACTATCGAATAAGTATAATATTCACGTATCTTTCGTTTCATTAATTGATAATTTTCTACAAAACGTTTGTCAGAAATTTGTTCTGCCTGATGAGCCATCTGTTTCCCAGCTTGTAGTTTCTGGAGTAGCTCAGGGTAGTATTCTAAGGCTGCTGTTACTCGTACTGTACCTAGATTATCTTACTAGTGACCTCGTCCTCAGTTTAAGTAATATATTGTCTGCAGACGACTGCAATATTTAGAGAAATTGTCGGACCGTACAATCCTACATTGCTGCATAATCATATTGATCGCTTCCGATTTGGTGTTTAAAAGTTAAGCCATAGAAATGCAGCACCCTCACGAAAAATACAAATTTATTTTGGCTACACCATACACCTACAGTGTATTAAGATCTGGAGAGCCAGAATAATCTTATAGGATACTCTCCTTCTCTGACCATATTTCATATTTTTCAAAAAATCTATGCACCTTTTGGGCCTTCTCTACCGGTTTAAGGAAGTACTTAACCTATCCTGCTTAATTACTCTGTGCAAAGCATTGATTGCTTCCAAATTAGAGTACTGTTTTCTGATCTGGTTGAGGATGAGACCCACACACCTCTCCAGATTGAATTTTGTTCTACACTCATTTTCAACTATTGTAGGTTACAGATTGTCAAGTGCCTCGTTGGCACCTGAAGCTCCACTGACCAGAAACTTAAAAAAAAAAAAAATGCCGATATCAAATGTTTATATGAATTGGGTCATAGTTATTTTAGAGCCTAGTCACTGTTGCCTGACTTTTGTTCTCCCATTCCCACTAGCTCCGCTCGAGGTAATCACTTCTTCAGTTCAGGCTCTCGCGCTTCTATAGGTTTTCCAAGCTCTACCAGGAGCTACCAACGAAAGTCTATCTAGGTTTGATCTCTATTTCCTTTCTTATTGTTGTTTCTTGTTTGTTATTAAACATTTCGTTATTTTTATGACGTTATTAACACATTGCAATGTAAAACAACAATCTAGTTCTATTTCGAATTTGGTTAAATGAATAAGTGAGATGCTCAAAACTGGAAGGATATCTATAACAAAGTCTTTGATTTTATTTAATTTTCAGGCCTACCCGAAGTACGAGTTTAAGTACGCAGTGAGTGACCCCCACACAGGCGACCACAAGAGTCAACATGAAGTGCGTGATGGAGATGTTGTCAAAGGACAATACAGTCTTGTTGAGCCTGATGGAAGTCTGCGTTCTGTTCAATATTTTGCGGACAAACATAATGGATTCAACGCTATTGTGAAGAAACATGGGCATAATCTTCACCCTTCTCACCATGGAGGTTTTTGATGTTTCGCGAGATCATAATTTCTGATGATTTGTTTTGTTTTTGTGTGTTTTGTTTCTGAATTAGCTTCTAATATTTGAAGCTATCAATTTCCCATAAAAAATAAACATTCTTTCTTTTGTTTATAATTGATTTTTATTTTACTTCCTCCTCTAAAACTCTCTCGCACACTTTCTCTCTCCGAGATACTGAAAACGGTTAGTGAGATGTAATGTTAGAGATATTCAGTTGAGAAGACATGCCTTCAATTGCGGCTAGGTTTTATGTAATAATTCAACTAAAGCTTTTATTGTGTTTTCACCTAATATCTTACTTGCTTCCCCTCCATCCTTTTATTGTATAGAATACTTTAAGTATTAAAGACACCTTTGAATTCAACATATAATAAAGAGTAGTTGCAATGCTGATAAAACAATGGATGCCTGTAAGCCATTTGGTTACTTTTCATGCTCATTTTGTATCGATCGCTGTTGACCAGCACTTTATTATTTGAATACGTCACAAGGCATAGAGATTCCTTGAGATATTGTCTTACCAAATAAAGAAAATGAACGAGCCTCTCGGTTTAAAATTTGTAGGCTTCTTGATCAGAAAGATGTTGCTCCTTTATTCGGCAAAAACAGAAAGATTCGGATTGTAATAACAGTTCAATTCCTTCATCTATTCTTATGATATACATCGTGGGATTGTTTATACCATATTTAAAGCAGGAAGTTGATACACTCACTATCTTATTCAATATCTGTTCCATGTGCTGACAGTACGCTTAATTACACGCGTAATATTCCAGTAATTTCCTAAACTGTATCAATAGGATACTCTGAAAGTAGAGCAATAGAGAATGACTATACTATCTTGAATTAACGTCGTTAACTTATATGCAATCGATCTTACTCGGTTATGTTGGGTTAAGTTCTAACTTCAGCTCAAATACGTACGGTTATTGCTGAGCACACCGTTATTACATACGATGTGACTCACTATAGATTATATTGCACTCTATAGAGAATAGCGGATATACGTAATATATAATCAAGACAATGTGCTCATATTTCGTTTCTAAGGTATTATACAAGATAGATATTTATCATCATTCGTATTGAATATTTTTAAATTTAATTTTTAAGACCTTTAGACAACTTTGGCTCAGGCTGGCTGGATGATGATGGGATTATTGCTGGAATGAAGAAAGTGGGAGGGAACGGAAGAGAGAAATCTGAGAAAACTCACGGTGTTTTTCCACCATAAATCCCACATGGCAAGAGCAGGATTTGAACCGACGACCCCAAGCGCCAGAGGTGAGCGTTCTAACCGTTGAGTCACCGCAACTCAGACCTCACATATCTAAATTCGTATATCTAAACAACTATGATATTTCGCATATCTTTGAACTGAGTGCATTTTGCTCATCAGGAATACTTTTACATATACCGGTACATTACAAATCGTAGATTGCACAACATCTCTCATATCTCAATGTTCTCTGCACTAATATCAGATCAATGTAATTTAAAACACAAGCTATTTCTTTCATCGACGATTTTCTAAGATGCATTCTGACAAAAAAAAAAAAAATGTTCCTAAAAATAATGTATATCAAGTTTTTAAAGAACGCTATGGTATGGGAAATTTCATTTTAAAAATAGCCTCACAAAACTTCTAACTTACTTAAGTATTTTTTTAAAAAAAAGTATATCTTAGTAGTAAAATACTGATTTTGGAAATCCAGACTCTGCTTTTATTTTAACAAATTGACAAACTTACTAACAACCCTCTTTCATTTCCAGTATACTGTGTGGTCAAACTCAAACGCTTACAGATAGACACCTTTCCAAAGATTTTGCTTGTTACACGAAAGACACCTCTTAAATTACTCTACAAATGCACGAAATAGTTTCTAGGTGAAGAATAATATTTATCACAATCATACTTAGCTTAACTAATAGGAATTAGTAACCTATTTAATTATTTACTAAGCACAATGAAACGCTAGATTTCTTTCATATTTCTTGCGGATAGTTCTAATTCATAGAAACACAGAGTCAAATACAAACGACAAGTTCTAGTTTAGATTGCACGACATCAGTGAATATGTGAAGAATATAAATAAGAAAAGATAGAGACAGCCAAGACTTATGGCAGAGTCTTGTAATCCTATTCTATGGAGGTAAACTAGAGTGGTGAGATAAGACCTGTTCATAGACCTATAAAGAAGATAACATAACTATGGCATTGCAATCGATGGTTACGTAAATAGTTAAAATAAAGTAAAATATTTACAATTAAGTTGATAATTAATTTACTAGCTTATTGGTTAATAATTAAATAAAGAAAGACTTTCTTGTCCACTCCAGAAGGTTGAAATAAGTGAAGTAGTTGACTTTGGGCGGTAGTACAATATTTTGCCGAGTATTTTCTCATGGTGGTTGGCTGAGGTGGAAATTATCTTACGGCATTGCAAGTCTACTCTGTTCCTGATTCACCCTTATATCTTGGTAATGCTTGCTTGTGCCAATAACAAACGAACTTCATTATGTTATTCTATTCACTCATTTGTACATTGTACTTAAAAGAAAGTGGAATGTAATAAAAAAATGACATAAATTATAACCTTTAATACACAGATTTGAGTGCTAATTGCTCAACAACATATTTAAAAAAAGATAATCAATGCATACGCTTGTGGCTTGTATCAATCAAAGAAGCAGAATTCCTAATTATCTGGTCCTCCAACAAAGCAAAGGTAGTATTTTGATTTATGACTCGCTCTTCCTTTTTTTTAAAAAAAAAAATCTTTTTTGTACTAATGGTCATATTTTAGCGAATGAAAACTTTACATTTGAATTGACTAAAGAATAAGTATATGAGGTCAAGGCAAGAATTTCAAGAAAACAAAAGCAGGTAGTGAAAAAGCCATCGAAAGTGCTTTTGTTAATGTTAACATACTTACAAAAATTTGTCTTGCTCGTTTATTTGTAGAGACACAAAAAGATAGAATCTAAAACACATTTCCTGAAAAGCATCTTAAACGAAGGAAAGATAAACTTTATTCATTTCCACAAACTAGCTGTTGGTAGTAGATTTGTACTCGAATGTACTCGAATATTTAGATATTAATTTTACACGTAGATTTGCAGAAATAAATAGTTTTACGATAGGTAATTTGTCAGCGATAATACCCTACGATATATTATAATAGTAAAGTTTACCTTCAAGATAATATTCGAAAATTTACTTACAGGAAAAACAAGGAAGAAATTTACGGTTCCCAAGGGTAAAATATAATATCTTTCAATAATTCTTGACAAAGGCGTGGACCAACTTTCAAATAAAATTATTTTGGCTGCTGTAAAGCTTCAGTGTTTACTTTTATCTTAATTACAGTGGGATTAACTAAGTGTATCCCGAATGTATAATAATAAAGGGATGTTTAATACCTTATATCAAGAAGACTCTCAATCAGGGGCTCAGAAATTACGGAATGCGAGTGCTTGGAAGCTGATATCAAGAAAAAGGAACACGAGACTTGAATGACGGATAAGTATGTATGCCTGGCCTGTAAATGGGTTTATATAGTGGATATTGGGGTGTCTCTCTGCAACATATTGTGTTCCATAGATTTAAAACAAAACTATTTTAAATGACATCCAGTTTCCACTTATCTATCCCATTTCAATATTTATTTCACAATATGGTTTATGCTTCTAAAATGTATATTACTAGCTTTGTTTTAAAACTAGCGATAGATCCTTATCGCAGGAAAGAAACACATGGCATTATTTTTATATCTTAAACGCAAAGCGTTAGCAATAACAACTTATAATGCGAACATCACAATAGATTTCTGTACATATTAAGACTATACATTGAAAAACTAATGAACTTCTTCATTTTCAGAGTTGAATTATTCTTTCAATTATAGTTGATTGTTTCTTCTCTCGTATTATAACATGGAATTCTATTTGTACTTTAACTTACCCTGGATTCAATTTCTTAGTTTTGAAAGATCTTTATTCTAATTAAATTTGAAAGAAGAGATTGACAAACTAAAACCGTGCGCATGGGCTTTTATGTCTTGGGCTGAAACATGAAATTTCAAATAATGTTGATTTCAAAACGTCTCTGAGCTTCTGGAGTAAAATAAAATGAATTCCCAAGTTCAAAGTGACCCAAGTTTTAATGTAAGTTTATTCAGAGGATTTTAAAGGCAGCTAAATATTATTACAAATCAAGAATTTCAATTACGAAATTCAAGATGGCAGCAACACAAAACAAAAAATATATAAAAATATTATTCGAGTTTCGTAAAAATATCATATTTAGGAGTTCTAATTATCGCTATATTAGATTCTGAAAGCAGAAGCTTTGAATTCTAAAATCGAAGTTGGTGGCGTCCCAATGCGGTTACATTGTAAAAAAAATTGCCAAACTTTTATATGTGGGGATTCTAAAGACCACTGAGTTTCGAACTCTGGAGATTTAAGTGTGCTTAATCCTAAATTTTCTTATTTTGGAAAACCATCCAATATTCCTTGAATTTCTTGTCTGGGCGGCGCTAGCTGAAACTTCATCTTCAAAAACATACCTAAAACTAAAAGAATTAGAAGTTTTAAAAGTGATTAAAATGTTTCAAGTATGCTTGCTTTTTAAATTTACACTAATAGTTAAAAATAATAATTTCATTCCCTAGGGCCTAGGCAGTTCTAATTCAGGTATGAAAAGCAAACGACTCTGATATTGTGTGCAATTTTAATTGTGTTATCCTCCTATATTTGATTACCAATATTTTACTGTCTGTTTATTTTCAGTACCTCCTTCCTTTTTATTGGTGGGTTTAGGGTTGCCTTGCTCTAAACTAAACGAAAAGAATTACCTCTTAGTACTATTTTCAAGAAAGAAGTATATTTGAAAAATAAAATATTTACACCTTATATGCTCATTTGTATAACTGAAACCGAATGCTTGTGATTGAAGGTAGAATACAGAGACAGTTCACTTTTCCATGAATCGAAGGCATTGGTTTTAATTTCGTAAGTAGATTTTTACAATGATTTTTTTTGTTTTTTTACGATAGTTCGAGACCAAGCATTGAAGGTTTTGGCAAGTGTTCTAGTTTTAATTATTGCTACTCGAGTTTCTAATCAAATCAAAATAAATCATGAAAATGAATGGAAATAAATAAGAATTACTTTGAAATGTTCATTGAAATAGTCCAGAACACATCCATTAACAAGCCATAGAAAGCGTTTCGTTGTGTACACGAAACCGAACGAAAAATATATCGCTTTTGCAGTTTAATATTATATTTCGTTGTAAAGGAGAGATTTTTGTATGATGATGATCTTGGAAAATACATTCGTTATAACGTGAATTACGTTATAAAGACGTTCTCTGTAATTAATATTTCTTAACACTGAGTAAATGGCGTTTTCCGCGCAATTCGAAAAATTTTACTCTAACGGAAATTTCGTAATAATGACTTTCGTTATAAAATAATTATACAGGTATCAAGAAATCACCTTCAGAGAAGGATCCAGTTTGAGTATGAATATGAAATGTGTTAGGAATGTGTAAATATATTGTAAAATTGAATGTGCTATATATTGACTGTGTTAGAAATGTGTAAATATATTGTAAACAATGAGCGTAACTTGATGAAAAATGTCAAGTCTAACAAACTAATGTTACTTAATTTGTAGGAATAATGGAATTAACATGAAATTACCTTTTATATTTTAATATCTATGGCGAGTGACGTCATATTAGTAAGCTTTTAGCCTATCTGGACATATATAGGTCTTGGATTTTTTATAATTTTGTTTTCGAATAGCCGATCTGTTTTAGATGCTACTCATTAAGTATTTACTCAGAATTTGGAGAGTATCCTCTACGTTTCAGGAAAGAATTACTTACAGTCAAATCTATTTTAGAAGATGAAACTAATATAGAAAATATTTCTCATTTTTACAAAAACAACATTTTAGAATATTATCATAATAGACGCAGAAGAATGGCAATTCAAAGAACCCCCCGATTAAATATTTGGTAACAACTTTATTCCATCTATCAAGATGAAATATCTACTATCATAGGTGTCAAAAGTAATCCTTTTTTTTATACTCCCCTTTACTGCATCTTCTCGTGTTCATACTTCAATAACTAATTTTCAATCCATGCAAGAATATTATTAAAATGGGAAGGATATAATTTCATTTATTCAGACGGATTTAAAACAGAACAATGAGTAGGTACTGACTGCCATACATGACCCTAAAAATAATTTTAAACAACAACTTCGTTTACCAGAAACAGTCTCCATATTTACAGCAGAGATACAAGGTCTATATCTAGCAACTAAATATTCTTACACCTTAAACGAAAACAAAATTTTATTACATACAGATTCACAAGCTGCTATTCATGCTCTCAACTCCTTAGATGAAAATCTTTTCAAAATTAATCCTTATGTCATTAGTATTTTATATTCATTACAACTACTCCAGAAACAGGGCAAAACGATAGAAATAACTTACATTAAATCTCATCAATTTTCAAAGGCTAATAACATAATTGACAACCTAGCTCGTACAGCTATCCAATTACCAAATGTCACTAACATAAAAATTCATTATACTGATATTATGCCCAAGGTTAAGAAAAAAATAAAAGAATATTGGCAAAACTGGATCACCCAAACTCCACAATTAGTTTCCCAATTAAACCGACTTTTCATCAACATATATCTTCATAAACCTTGGTTTTCAGTATACAAACAAAATAACAGACAACGCATTATCTTATTAAACAGATTACGATCCCAACATGTTACAACTAAAGCTCACCTCCATAAAATTAAATTATCTAATACTTCTTTTTGTGATTGCTCTCCAACAATTATAGAATATATTAACCATCTAATATTTCAATGTCCATTGCATTTCCAAAGGTCGCAGACAGTTATTTAATACATTATGTAAAATTTATCACACTTTACCACTTTGCATAGAATTCTTATTGCATAATCCATATCCCAAAATAGGATATATTTTACTTAACCTTTTCAGGAAAAATAAAATTTATTTATGATTAAATCAATTACAAAATTATCAATTTCTTTTTCCATTAAGAATTTAAGAATCTTACTGCTAATTGAACTCATCTGAACTCTTCAAACTTAATAAATATTGTAATATAACTACTAACGTGGATAAAACTAAGAGTAACTCCGGGTAAATCGAATCAAAGGCAAAAAGTACAAGGCATTAACAACACTCTAAAAAAAAAAAATCAATAAGAAAATGACTAAGAAGATACTTTTATTGGCTAAATGAGATTACTATCAATCTCAAATGCCATTTAATCCAGAAAAGAAAGAAAAGAAAAGCTACTCATTAAGGATGAAGCTGAAGATTGCGCTGTGTGAGAAAAAAATGGCGACTTTGCATAGTGTGGGGACGTGAGTTTATCGCGGTGAAAAGTGTAAAGAGCTATTCTTCTGATAAATATGGACGATAAGATATTAGCATTAGGCTTCAAAAAGGCCATGAGTAGTGGTATACCAAAAAATAACGAAAAGAAGCCTAGTATTACTGAAGAAAATGCAAATAAGAATATTAGTCAAGGTTACGATCCGCAACGACCACAACAAGTGGATAAGGACAATTTGATTAATATGGAAGAAACAGACAGTGAAGCTAAATCCAAACCAAGTCTGAATAAACGAAAATTAAAAGAGAGTGTGCCAAATGATGATGAAAAGCAAAATGTAGCTAAAGTTCATAAAATGTGTGAAGGAAATAAACAAAATGGCACAGAAAACTTGTTAGTATATCCTAGCAACCATCAAGGGCCTTGGATTC
>JAGDQP010076047.1:0-10099 GCA_022664845.1 Lepisma saccharinum
TTCACTAGGCGAATATGGGCATAGAATGTAGATTGTTATCTTCTTCTCTTTCACTGAGTGCTCGCTAAAAGACATCATTCCAGAGACATTTGACATATTTATGCCATAGATGACTGTCTGATCCATAAATGTAAGTTTAGAAAAAAGAGGAACATTGAGAATTTTTTGGGAAAAAATCTTAAAATTATCGAAAAAAATAAAGAATGAAAGCGGAATTTTAAGAGTATGTTTCATCTATATATCTGCCGACGAGGAAAGGAACAAATCAATTAAGCTCATTCTTATAATCATGTCAGAAGCAATTGCAACAGGAATTAAAGTTGTTCGCGAATTTTACCAGATGAAAAATTTCATATGCACGAGCCGTACATTAATGTGCTCTAGCCTATTACAGCCGTGGTTCAACGTGGGATCGGACTCTGGAGCACGTTGTTCCGAGGCATCCATCAGTCAAGCAGGCGAATACTGGAATGACCACTTGAATTAAAACTACGAACAGTCTCTAACAAATTCCTATTTTTCTTGTGACAAACTAAAGCCTTAAGATGCTACTCATGCCGTATAAATAGAAGTTCCCGTGAAACCGGTCATATTCCTCGTAGTTCGTTTGTTGTGCTACAGAAGGTTGATCCGTCAATATTTGTGCGATTTTGACGTCTCACCTACCTTATGAAAAACCACGAGAGAACCATCGCTTGCCTTCGATGTGAGCACCATGTCTCCTGGCAATAGCCCTGCATCGTAACTTCCATCGTAGGAGCTCCATTGAAGTACAGGAAGGGGAATCTTGAGCCACTGATCCTGGTAGTCTTTCAAGAGGCCACGGACAGTGGTGACACGACGAGATGCAAGTGCTCTTTTCAATAGGCCAAACCCGCAAAAATTCATGAGACTCGCCTCAGGTGACTTCACTGCCGGTGTCTGTCGCCATATGTTGCAGAAATCGCTGTGTAGAACGCGACGTATATGATGAGGCCTTATCCATATGTACACGGACTTGATTTACTGCATTTCCATAGAAACGGGGCAGATCTTCTGTATAAATTGGTGTAAGAATATGTTGCTGATATAATGCGGAGTTGATCTTGCAGTTGTTAGGCACTCGGCGAATCGTTAACTTGCCTTCATAGCAGTATCCCGCGACAACCATAAAGCCCTTCGAGAAACTTGCTTTGCATCGTCGGATGAAGTCAGGACGGGCTTTTGCATCGCTGGGGGTGTACGTTACGGCTCGAATTTTACCACAATCGGCTAGATAAATTCATGCTTCATCGTGTGTGGCTACAAACTTCCACTTGTCCCCGGATATAATACGGCGTTCATAGAGGCGCCTGCAGCGGGTTTTCCTGTCCCTACAATGAGCCGCAGTAAGGACATGTCCACGACTTTTAAACACCATCCGGAGCTTTAATTTGTTACGTAGGTGGCGGTTCACAGTCGATTGTACCACGTGCACTCGTTTTGCCATCACACGTTGTGGAGGAGGGTTTTCCTGTAAGGCCTTTTAGCTTATCGACACTCACTCAAGAGGAGACAAACATGCCATTTATCGAGACTTCGAAATTTACCTCTAGAGAATCTTCTCTCCATCAAGATTGTAGTGCAATATGAACAAAAATCTAACTTTCCCCAAGTTAAAATGCATTGCGTTGCTAGTTAAGTTGTGAGATAGTCATGTATTTCTGCTTTTTCCTTTTCTAAGTGCCCTCATGGTGGTAATAATTATAAAAACGCGAACACCAATTATACGCAAAAGTAATTACTAATCTATAATTCTTAATAAAATGGAATACAAAGTAATGAAAGTAACGACAACTATTCAGCACTTACTTTTAGAATGGTCAATAATAGTTACTTGAGATGTAGGTTTATATCGAATCAATATGCTTACTAAAGGAAAAGCAATGGAGTAGGACCATGATAAAATGGCCATACAATTTGGAAGAGACTTTGGATTAGTTAATATGTATTTACGATAAATTGAAACCAGATATACTACTACTATATAATGAAATGGATTACTTTTGTATGAAAAGGACGTTCTATTTCAATACAAAATCTATACCTCATAATATAAAAACTATTTATTAAATTTGTAGTACATTGTTACAGTTGCTGTTATTTTTGTTATATTTCTATGGTTAATTATTTCAAGGACTAATTTGTTTAATTTTATGTACTTGTTACAGATTTACTTAATAAGTAATTAAATTTAAAATAGAAAAGATATGGATAGGGGATCGAGTTATCACGGAAATGATCAGAGTTTCATGTTAATTTCAATAATTTCAAAATTCTTTGCTGCACTTTCGAAGATGTTTATTAGAACATTTTTCCTTGTAAAAGTTACTTTGTTGAAATCTTTGCACATTTACAGTGATCAGGTATGAAAAAGGTGCACTTAAAATTAACAAGACTTGTGCACACTTAGGGTGATAAATTCGTAATAAAACACATCATAAAATCGTGCGCGTAATTTGAGCACTGAAGGAAAGATTATTTGGTGATATAGGTTATTTGGCAATAATTATTACAAGACCTGTCACCGAAAAACCCGTTCCCTTTCGAAGCTAGCTCAAGGTCTGTGCATTAACACTTTATCCTTCATTGCATACCATCTATTTTCAATCCACTATCTGTGCCATGACTTGTTCTCTGTTAGTACTATCAGTCATTGGCAGAAATATAAACTTTGTGTTGTAATTTACGGGTATATTAATACGATGGAAAGTGCTCTGATTTTAATATCTTTATGCCATTCTGTGTACAAGGATGTGTAATAGTATTTCAAGGGCAGAAAAGTTTGAAACGTCATCATTTTTTTAGCACAGATTTAATGGTGCTTAAGTCTGTTTTAAGCCCCTGAGCCTTATCTAAATCTGTGAAAAAGAGATGAATTTTCTCCAGGACTTTTGGAAGGGAACGTCACTTCTTCAGACAAACATGATGATGGCTGAATGTGTACGAAATATAGATTTTGATATTTAGATAATGTCAAAAACAAGGCAAGTGCAAGCTGAATTCAGAGTAGCTTCCTTATGCAACCATTTCGTGAAAACTTTCATTTGCATGCATAATCACGTTAGTGTGTGACAACTCTTGTGAAAAATTGTCTACTGAATCAGAGTGATACATTTGTTTCATTTACATTTGGTTAGGGAAAGTTCTGGTTAAAAATTCATTATTTCTCCAAATAACTTATCCACTATCACCAAACAACCTACGACTATCACCAAATAACCTTCACCTTTAGTGCTGATTTCATTGTTGTTTCAATTACTATGTGTTTATTGAAACTTAGTAAACTAGTATACCTCACCCAACAGTATATATAACTTTGGTCTTTCGGGCTTTGTATGCAAAGGTAGAACGTAATATGGGTTACAGTATCAAATTTCTTCGCGAAATATGGTTGGACCATTCTTTAATATACTATTAAGAGTTACAGTATTCGGTCAATCTTAAAATTACATTTACATCTGAAGATTATACTTAAGAGTATATTACGCATTCGCGCTGATAAGATGCGACAAAAGCCAGAATAGTACCACAGTGCAAAAACTGCACTTCTTTTTCATTTGAAAAGTGTCTTCCTCATACTTTAAAGGGACAAGTTTCGATCATGTTCGTGCACATTAAATCTCAAAATTTGTGAACAAAAATTAATTTTGTTTATTCTGCACTTAAATAAAATGTGTACAGGAAGGAAAGAAATTAGTATATTACTTCTTGCTCGCTACAGTGAATCAATAAACGCTTTTTGTGGCGAAGGAAAATCTACCGATGATAGTATTTAAAGAACACTTAACAACTTTGGTTTAAAACACGTTTCGTTTCCTACGTTCATAATAAAATCATTTATTTTTATATGAAAAATATTGGATGAGAATTTGAGAGAGCGGTATTATAGTGGTAAGTTTGTTTTATCAGAAGTGGACGAGGCGTAAATAAATGTTCGAAACGTCATCGTGTAAAAGAAAGTGCTTAAGAAGTGTTACAAATTCATTGACGGAACGACATGATATACTACCCTCAGTTCTTGAACGCATTACTTACCCTGTGTGTGACCATGCATTTTACAGTGTAATTTTGTGAGAAGACAGAGTGCAGAAAATATGATAATGGGGTTAAAAGATAATGAAATTGGAGGGAAAAGTATTTAGAAATGGAAGAAATACATTTCAAGAAGTATAGACAGATTTTAGCATTCTCTAGCCATAGATCAGCGACAAATATACAACCAGTTATCATATTCAAGATAAAATTCATACTGAGTCTGGAGAAAAGTTCGTGGATACCTCAGGAAACACAGATCGCAGCGCCACCACTAAATGCTCGTTGGAAAGGTGACACTTCGAGCGTTACTGAGAGTGTATAAACAGCGAAATTGGTGCAATGGTTCGAAAGTTGTTTGCGTGTGAAAATGGAGAACAGTAATGTCAAATTGCGCTATATTTTGCAATATTATTACGACAAAGGGAAGAACGCTGCGCAGGCGTTTGAAAAAAATTGTGTTCTGTACGAAGAAGATACTTTATCAAAATCTACTGCGCAGAAATGGTTCGCTCGCTTTCGTTCTGGTAATTTTGATGTGAAAGATGAGCCACACTTTGGTCGTCCAATCACTGAAAAAGCTGATGAAATTCTTGAAAAGGTCCAGCAAGATAAGCATATCAGTAGTATCGATATTGGTATGGAGCTAGGCATTGACCACAAAACTGTGTTGAACCATTTACACAAGGCTGGCTAAATAAAGAAGCTCGATGTATGGGTTCCGCATGAGTTGGGCGAGAAAAACATGATAGACCGAATGAACATTGCGATGCGCTGCTGAAACGCTATGAAAACGAGCCATTTCTGAAACGTGTCATAACCAGTGATGAAAAATGGATCATGTACGACAAGCGGAAGCGTAAACGATCATGGAGAAGGGATGGTGAGCCGTCACAAGCGTTCGCGAATCCCAGATTGACGCCGAACAAGGTGATGCTGTGTGTGTGGTGGGACTGGAAGGGAATTGTCCACCATGAGCTACTTCCAGTTGGTCAGACGATTAATTCTGAACTCTACTGTGAACAACTAGAGAGATTACGCCAGGCAATTGAAAGAAAACGGCCTGAATTGAATAATAGGAAAAGTGTTATCTACCATCATGACAACGCCCGACCACAATCTTCGTTGATGACCCATCAAAAATTGCTCGAGCTTGGTTGGGAAGTTTTAATGCATCCACCGTATAGTTCAGACCTAGCACCCTCGGATTTTCACTTGTTCCGATCTCTGCAGAACTCTCGAAATGGAATTAAGCTGATTTCACAAAAAGCCTGTGAAAACCACTTGATTTAGTTTTTCAATAAGAAAACACAGAAGTTCTTCACCGATGGCATCATGGCTCTACCCGCAAAATGGCGGAACATTGTCGATAATAATGGAGCATATTTGGTTTAAATAAATTCATTTGTACCCTATAAGAAAACGAGTTTAAATTGACTAAAAAACACCACGAACTTTTTCCCAGACCCAATATTAATCTATCTATCTATCTATCTATCTATCTATCTATCTATCTATCTATCTATATCTTATATTGTACAGCCATGGTGTGTAATAGTGTAATATTATTGTAATATCAAAAGTACTTGCCAACTAGCAAGAAAATAATGTAATTGATATATGTAGAAATAAAATAAGAAAAGGAATTGGTTTTAGAGGTCTAAATAAATCGGATTGAATGACCACATAAAGACGTGGTAATAAGTACAACAGCATTGAAGAAAATTACGACTTGTTGACGTACTAAAAATGGTTTGGAAAATAGAATAATAATTCAAATATATATATGAAAATAGATTTTAAAAGGCAGGTTGACAAATAAAAAAGAGAGTACATGTGAAAACTAGAAGACTGTAAAACTTGAAGAATTGGAGGAATATTATGAAACATATTATGACTGAAGAAGAAGGAGGCTCTTGAGAAGGAACAGCTAAGTGCATATGGAAATGAACAGATAAATTTAAGAAAAAGTAGTCATTGTAATTTAATTATAGTAGTATCGAATGGTTCGTTTGCTCGGAAAGTATTTGGCACATTCAGAAACTAAGGTGGAATGTATAGTAATTGCAGAAGCAGAAGGAAGTTTATGAGATAAACAAAAGTAAATTTATAATATAAACTTAGAGCGATCATAAAAGTTCCGAATAACATTCCAAATTTTGTATTCGCCCTTCATAGACCGTTACCGTAGTTTAAAAGTGAACAATCCTAGTTTCGGTACTAACTGGTATAGGATGTTCACACTTGAAACCGTTTACTTCTTAACCTGGATGACAATATGCTGAATAGTACGTGCATTAAAATATATTGCGAGGGCTTTGTGGCGGAAAATCGCAAATTCTTGGTGAAGACAGTAGTGAAAATCATAGTGACATATATATTCAATATCACAGAAAAGCGAAAAACGAGGAGGTGATACTACAGCGTCACCAGATTAGAAGATCGCTGATTTCAAACGTGTAGCTAACGTTTCCCTACCGACTTCCATTAAAGTGCCAGCCTGCGATACAGATGTTTGGCGACTAAGACGGCACACATTTGTGGCAAGGAAATGAATTTTCAAATTGTAACAAAACGACTACAGATAACAAAATACTCAGGGTAATACAAAATGAGGAAGTAAATTTGATACTCTGAATCTTGTGAGAAAGTAATGAAACACTTGATAGTTATTAATGTTTAGAATTGATAATAAATTGAAGGTAGAATCGCATTTGAATGATTTAATTCAATTTCACTTTCCCATGTAAGTCATTTACCTGTATATGTTGTTAACTGGAAACAGAACTGTGAAGTTTTCCGCCCTACGTTTCGTTGGGTATTCCTGATCGTAAGCAACTGCAGTAAAAGATAATGGATGGAAGACAAGTTTAAATATGTTTTGAAATTGTTGCTAAAGATTTCGACAACAGTGTAATCAAAATATGTTTTCATTTATACTTTTGAGATTTCATGTAACTCACAAACAGAGAACGATAAATTTGTTTGCACATTAAATAGAGAAACTAAAACACTTTCGAAATGATATTTCTTTCCTCAAGTATACGAACAGAGCATATGGAACATTAAATGCGATAATTACCACTGCGACAATAAACATACCAATTTCATAATGTTCATTTTCTTACACGTTCGGAGGATAATATTTATCTTGTTCTTTCAATAACATTTGAATAACAATATTGCAAAATTAAGTTATTGTGCCTTCTCACTATTACAAAACACAATATAAAGCATGCCGTTTTTGATACTGCAAAACTTTTATCCGACAATATTTTATATCCTCCTCCTTTAAAAGAGTATTCCACAAATTCTGCATTAATGTGATAACATTACGAAATAAATTTTATTACTGAGGACTAGTATTAGTTATTACAGTTGCGTTTCATTGTCAATATTTTCGTTCCTTCTACTGCCTGCTCAGACGGGCTTCATAAGTGGCGGTATAAGGGGTCTAGCGATACCCTCACCCCGGGCCAGGGCTGTAGCCAGGCTTGAAGTTTTGGTTGGGAAGGTATCGTTCTGAGTCGGGTTTTACTTTCTTTTAACAAGCAAGATTGAAAAATACATATCGGTGTTTTAGCAACTTAGAAAACATTTACAAATTACGTTCAAACATAATTATTATCAGATTTTCTAATGTGACTATAAAATCCGTACATTACAATTTTAAACTAAAGATAACGATGATTTGTACAGAGTAGAATACTATTTTATTTACGGTTCCTTTCATAAACACTTATATTATACTTATTTTCAAATAATGATTTATTTCTCTCAATACAATCACGGAAATAGAAAACATGAAACAGCTATAATTTACATATTTACGTGTAAGCCTAAAATCTCGGAAACCTCTAGAAAAAATACAGTCCATCAACCATTATCAGTACAATTGAAGCTTTCTATTCTTCCTATCACTGAATTTACGAAGGAAATAATCAAAGTATATATATTCGGTTCGAATTTTTTGAAATGCTAAGTAGACTAAATTAGCTAGACGCCTCTGTCATTGATAACTTCTGTGGTATGTTCAAGTTGGTAAGAACAGAGAACGTTGATTCACATATTGCTATGCTGCATCCAAATGTGTTGACAAATGCAAGCAATTCGTATGTTGTTTTTATAGCAGCACATTGTTTCAAAAATTTCCGAAAGATATGGTCATTGCCTACAATGTTTTGCCTCAGTGGTATTTCTTCAATACTAGAGTTCTTCTTTGGACGGAAGGGGAATACCTAGTGATGACAAGTACTTCACTTTTTCAAGATCAAAGTCATAAACATTTCCAACCAATTGCTTCTATCAGTTCACTATTTTCATCAAATCTCGACTCTAGCTCACTGATGATAGAGGTTTCATAAAACATCATTTTTAGAAACTTTTGAGGAGACTCGGAAGAATGACCTGGAATAGTGTCAGTTATAACGAAATCTCCCATTGTCACATTTTGTTCTCTGTCGCTTCATTAGAGGTTCAGCTTCTAAACTCCTCTTCACGTCCAATAAAACATCCGCTTCTTTCAGCAAATATTCAAACTACTCTGGACAACGAAGGTGACAAATCTGCATTTTGACAGACTGAATGATGATTATTGCATCTGTCAAACTAGTGTTACCACTCTGTAGAACTTTATCGGCAGGATCCATTATGCTTAATAATGTTTCCATAAGTACTGCACATAAACCGAAATACTTGCTGTCATCACTGAGACCTAATCAATTCTTGTTGCAATGCCACTTCCATTTTAGTTTGTGTTTCTGACTGTTTGTAATGCTTTCACTATTTCATTGATTATTTTGTTATTGTCTTGGTAACTGCAAAATACCCCTGCCATCTGTGCTCCAAGAGTCTGACTACTTTCTTGCCTTCATATAGTTCAGCTACTTTCGGACGCTGTAGAAACTCATAAAGCATTGAACATTGATAAAAAACAAACAAAAAAAACGTATTTCACGCATTTCTCAAACTGCCTTCATTATCATTAGGTGCAACCGATGATTAAAACAGTGAACATAGGGATTTGTTTTGCCAACAATGTTTTGAAGTAAAGTTTGTTTCAACACTTAGTCTTGCCACTTATAACACTTGCTCCCTCATAACATTGACTAAGCAAGGTTTTGAGACCAGATCATTGTCTGAGCTAGTAACAAGGTTGAAGAAGCAGGCATATCTTTTGAATCAGAAAGCGAACGTCAAATAACAAATTTGTCCATCGTATCTGTAAGAAACAAGAGAAGGGCTAAAGGATCTTTTTATATGCGTTTTGGGTTTTAATGTATAGTTTTAAAGAAAATATAAAATGTCATCACAAAAATGTTGATTTTATATTATATTACGGTTAGGGTAAGAATTTTTAGGGGATTCTTGGACAAAAATGTGCTATCCCCTTCCCCTCAACTCTTTTCACAACTGCCTATTTATCTAGTTGAAAACAATAATATGAGCTATGTACACAGCGTTTGAAGAACCAGAACATAAAAACTAGTAAAGTACCTGTGATCAAATTTTAACCATTGTTACAACATAAACATCGACACTGTAAAAATTTGATATATTTCAAGTGTATCACTTTTGAGATATTTCAGGATGAACATAGTCAATTTTCTAAAAATCGCAATGTTTGAAGATCCATAACTAACTAACTAACTATATGCCTTATGGAACTCGCAAGTTCAGTAACAAACGTTCGCCATTGGATTCTATCCTGGGCAATATCAAACCAGTTTTCATCACGAACACCTACTTCGCCAAGAGATCTTCTAATATTGTCCTCCCAACGACGTCTCGGTCTTCCCAATGCCCTCCTTCCATCCGGTCTTCCAACTTGGATAGAATATAATCTTCTTTTTTCCCCCATTCGAGCTACATGGCCTGCCCACCTTAGTCGACGCGATTTCATTATTTCTGCAACATCTGGTGAATCGTACAGTCCGTGGAGTTCTTCATTATGCAGTCTCCTCCACTCCCCAGTCTTCTCTTTACTTTTCGGCCCGTATACCTTTCCCAAAACCTTATTTTCAAACGCACGTAATTCATGTTCATC